>JABXJD010000069.1:617500-740000 GCA_013375575.1 Percina caprodes | reverse complement strand
GCGATTGTTGAACATCCCTGCTCATTAAGATAATGCAATGAATAGTGGGTTTTTTGTTATTATATACTGGCATATATGAATCATATGCATTGTGTATGGTAGCCTTTACAATGTTATTAATTTATTTCATTACCATAAAAACCAGCCATAGCGGAGCTACCCCCATGTTTATCCTGATGCATGATTGTAACAAAGCATCAACAGAGAGAAGTTGTCTCTGTCCGTGTCTTAACAGACACACCTGGGCCGAAGTTGAAAACCAGAATCCGCTTTAAATGCAGTCCTAATCTAGTCCGCACTAAATTTAAAATAATTTGACTGGAGTTAGTTATTATTTTTGCATCATCAAAAACAAATTTAATCTAATTGGATGGGAATATACATAGACTTCTCACAAATCACACTTGAATTCATATCTATACTCCATCAGAATATTATTAACCTGGAGTCCCAGTCTCTGGCACAATAAATAAGCTATATGTTTTAGGCCTATTGGCAGACAGCCATTTAAAACGTAAGCAATGGCAAAAAAAAGGCTCTTATATATAAATATATAAAGAGCCTTTTTTTCCATGGCCATTGTAGTTTCTCAGCGTGCTTACTAACGTGTGGTAGCTTTGTCACTCACTTACTTTTACTTGAGTAAAGAAGTTAAACCAGTACTTCTACTTTTACCAGAGTATTTTTAACACAAGTATCCGTACTTCTACTTGAGTACGGGAAGTGAGTACTTTCGCCATCTCTGTCGGTCACTACTTTTTATAATTAGGTGTGTGTGTGTATAGTGTTGGGCCAACATTTGTTTTAACCATAAGAGATAATCAATGGGTGTGTTTATTACATCAGCACAATTCAGCCTATTGTAATTGTGTAAAATGTTCCTTTTTGTTTACTTTTTGGAAAACATATATAGTACCCAGGTTAAAAAAACAAACACAATTTGAGTTTTGGTGGGAACTTATAACTCATAAAAGAGATGTATAAGAAGATTACTGGTAGTAAGAAATCATATTTAATGAAAATAAGTAGTAATTATTTAATAATAGATATGACACTGAGTAAAAGAAATGAGGGTAGCAACAGTATGCAGAGGCATATAGAAGTGCAGATTTGAAGTGAAACTAAAGGCCTTATTATTTTACTGCAGGATGGCTATGCAAACCAAGAAACTCCTGCCCAAGTGTAGTTTTTCTTCCATGAACAGGTGCAGCAAGACGGGGTAGATAAAGCAGAAAGGAACACACCCATCAGCTAAGGTTTGTTTATAGCTCACTTTATTTGAATTCCCCCACAGAAAGATTGAGAGCCATTTCACACCAAAAAGAAGTTATCTGGAACATTGTCTGATTTGGCTGTGTTTACATTTTATTATAGAAATTCACCTGGCCTATTTCTTGTGAGGATAAACTGCATTTTGAAAATGTAAAGAAAGAAATATGCATGGGTTGCACTTAAGTAGAACCTATGGGATAAGAGTGATGCAACAGCCAGCTGAAAATACAGGCCACTTTAGATGTGCTTTATAATAACAAAGACTATCCTGTATTTCATTTCACCAGCAGTGGTATCTATGCATGAAATGTAGTGCTCTGAGCAATCTCGATACTGCACTCCAGACCTATTAGCCCCAAATAACATGGTGTTCAATACGGACAGCTACCAGAACTGCCCTGTTTCAAGCTATTGACTAATTCTAGTTGAGTCCGATAATGGAAACTCCTCCCACATTCTGTGTATCAGGCCCAGTTCGTCTCCAGGACATGGTCCAGCTCCAAATTCTTATTTCAGACAACATAGGAAAATAAAAAGATTGCAGGAGCGTGATCTTGGTTGAGCTATGGTCGGGACATTTTCTATAGTGATATGATTCAAACGTTAAACGTGGCCACAGCAGAATAACAGATAGAGAGCTAGCTAGCTTTGTAAACCCAAAAGAGACACATAGACGCCGATAATTATGGTTAGCAGTATAAAGTACAACATTGTTTATAGCATGAAAGTGCTGCCCTTCCTGTCAGAGAATTAAAACCCCATAACAATGTGTCAATTGGGATCTGTCATCGACCAGTAGAAACCGCCTACATTGGGTACGAGATTTGTTTGGGCTAGCTAGCGAGTAAGCTAACTTCAGTGCTCGTAACGTATTGTGACAGCTGTGTATTAACACGTAATAAAACTAACAGAGGCCTACCTGAGGACTGTCCTGCAAAGCGTCCTCCAGGAGCAGTTTGTGATGTACGGCCGGCATCTTGTTAGCGGTGGAGAGAAGGGAATGGGAGCTTGAATTATTTAGAGCGTGGACTCGGTTTCCCAGAGGCCTCTGCGGGTTAGGGGAACACGTAGGAGTTGGAGGCGGACCCAGTCTGATCTCATCCACAGCAACAAGTGACCAGTAAAAACAGCTACATTTGAACTCTAAACTATATATTTATAAGATTTAATATATCATTACTTCGTTTCTATATATGTATTTTATAGCAAAGATTGATGGGCAGCGGTTGACTATTAAAGCAGATGTAGGCTACGTCATTCATTTAACTCTCAACATTGACCCCATGTGGACATATGAAGAATTGCAGAGTTTAATTTCAAAATACGATATTCGACGCTCGAAAATAACTCAACAAAATGACTGACTACTAGATAGTATGAATACTATCTCAAGGTCGAAATATCCAATGCATTCTTGGTGGACCAAAGGTTGAACTGAGCAAGTCTTCTATATTTCAACAGAAATATTAACAGCAAAATGTTCCCAAGGTATTAAGTGAAATGACTCATGGAGGCAGACCCTTCCTTTGACATGTATTCATATATGATATATATTATATCATAACTCAGACTGAGTTATGCTGCTACAGTTTTAGACTGCCGGGGGATTTCCTTTGACACACATGAGTTCCTCTCTCCTCTCCATCTGTTGGCATTCATGTCCCAGTAATGTTACCGGGGAGCTTATTCACCGGAGTCATTATGTTTTCTCACATCGCAGTTTTCTATAAGCTAACATATTATGACTGATATTTCTCCATATCTGTATTTCTGTATATATCCGTGTCTCTGTGTCCCAACCGGCATCAGCAGATGGCCGACCACCTAAGAGCCAGGTTGTGTCCAAGGTTTCTGCCTGTAAAAAGGAAGTTTTTTTCTCGCCACTGTTCCACCAAATGCTTGCTCGTGTCAAATTGTTGGGTCTTATTAAAAACATTTTTTTAAATTGAGTGTGGTCTAGACCTACTCCAACTGTAAAGTGTCCTGAGATACTAAATCCTGTTTTGATTTGATAAATTAAACTAAATTGACAATGGAACACTCTTTCAAAAGTTTAGTCCATTATGGTGGGGTTACATAAAGGTTTTCCTTTTACACTGTGACATTTTCCTTAACAAAAGATTTAAGAATTATTGGATTTTTTTATTAGCCTATGATGACCATGTCATTGTAATTTGGAGCCTTTCTAGTCAAATACAGTAGGGCTGTAACTTAGTTATTTTCAACATTGATTATTTTATCAATGAATTCATCCTTATATAAAATTACAGAAAACACATGCCGTTTTGAACTTTCCAGAGCAGTTACATTTCAAAACCCAGAGTTATTTCTCTCCACGTCAAAATTATGAGGCAGATGTACCTGGATTTCTCTGTAGATATGATTACATTTTTTTTTTAAAGACAATAATCTGGCAAAATAAATGGATGTGCATTATGTAATACATGATTGAGAACTACCAATGCCTTTTAAAATCACACCAAGTCCTGGAAGTATTTGTCATACAGCTCTTGACTTGTTTGTGTTTTGTTTCTTCAGTCACAATTGCCGTATTATAAGCAGAGCATGTGATGTACTGAATGTTGTTGGAGCTACTGGCTCACACTTCCTGCAGAGGCTGCACACAGTCAGAAAAAAAGTCCCTTTCTTGACTCATCCCATTCTCTATGATAAAGTGAGCTGTTGTGTACTTCCTATAATCTGATCTGATTTATACTTGGCACCATACTGCCTTGTAAAAACCCATGGTTACGTATGCAATGTTTCAAAAAATTAAACTGAAAAATTAAAGTCACATCTGTTAGTCACAGATGTGAATATAAGATTAATTTAATTCCAGAGTGAGATGGCATGTCCTCCTGTGTAATAATTCAATTTGTGTATTTAAAAGTAGAAGAAATTTAGTATTGATTTGCCGTGTGTGCTTCCAGTTGTGAAACAATCCAACCTTGATTGTTTTGTGGTTTGAGTTGACCTCTTAACCTCTGTGAGTTGATTCTGAAAACAGTGGTGAGATCTCGGAGAAAAAAGTGACACGAAGCAGGGTTTGGTTCACAATGTTCTCAAGGGAAATATACATTTTCTAACAATCTCTCAATTTGCTTAGATAATGTGAGACTATATAGATAAGAAAGAGGTCCTCGGAGAGGAGGATTGGTTCAAGGCTGGTTCACACAGATAAATCTTGAAGAAAAACAGTGTTACAATTTATGATACAAATTCAAACAGATGGGACAGGCTTTGTTCAGAGTTCTCACTGAATGGAATGTAACATATTCACAACACTTCCAGTCTACAACAGAACACATATTTGACTCATACAGTTTTTCTCTGACGAATTTGGACTGCTCTGTTTTACAATGATTAGGTGACCTTTATACAGTAGCATTGACTAATACCAGTTATACTTGTTTAAGGGTGGATTTTCCTTGAAAAAGAGTAACATTGTTGAGGGCTGACACCTTTGATATGCTAACGCAGCCCTTTAATCTAATTTGAAGTTTCAAAAGCTTTTACTTTGAAATTAACTGAACTATGGTACCTTTGTCTGTCTCCAAAGCCATCTGGTCTATTTTAAGAACAACAGTAATATCTTGTTGTCAGGGCTTTATAACTCAGGATAATGTCACTTAAGGAAATTCTTGAAAGCACATGAAAGAAAGATATAATTGATATAAGAAATTTTAGGTCCCAATAATAGTCTACAATTAATTTGTTGAGATGGTTATGTCTTGTTGTGTTGTGTCTTGATAATGAAGGCAAGCCGTGACAAGCAGTGTCTCCTCATCAAGCTCGCAGGCAGCCTGAGCAGGAGAACATTCTTTCCTCCCCAGTGGACTAGCTTTGTTTAATTGGGTAAGTTGTGGCTCTAAATTAGATCAGGCATTTTAGTACTGGCTTTGTTAATTAATTGTGTTTGCTGACTCGGTAAAGTCTGGCCTATAAAAAGAGATGCTTAATGTCAGTGGCGCTAACCTGGATTTAACAAAGCAGTGATTTAGCTGACCCAGGAAACACACTCAGGAGAAAGTTGGAATTGGAAAGTTGAATAGTTGACTATGCTATTACATTATATTGTATATTGTAAGTACATAAAATTACAAGTCAATTAATGTACACTAACTCTTTGCAGAAAAGTTAAAATATGTGGTCAAAATGTATGTTCAAAGCTAGAAAGCTATTATGTTAATTTGTGTGTCCACCCCTTGATTAGGAGAAATTGAATGGGTTCTTTCTTGGCCCATGCTTCACCCTTCCAATTTTCATGAAAATCGGACCAGTAGTGTTTTCTGTAATCCTGCTGACAAACAAACGGGCAAACCGAACTGAAAACCTAACCTTCTTTGCAGAGATAAGAATTAGGGCTAAACACAAAGTACAGCTTATGAAGATGACAATGTTATTAGTTTTGCAGGTTTTTAGTCATAGACCAAAGTAAAAAGAAATAAAAAATGTTTTACCTAAAGATGTCGCTAGATGGAAGTGAAGTTTTACCAAAGTTATTAAAATTAATTCTAAGGAGCAATTGAGTGTGTGTGTGTGTGTGTGTGTGTGTGTGTGTGTTTCAAATGCCACCGGCAATCCTCCAATAATTTAGAAATTTCACAAAAAAAACACAAATGTGAATTTTATAGTGGTGCTATAAAAAAAGTCAGTCAGTAGGATTTATCGTCTGGGGTCTGAGATATTACAAAAAAATTAAGTGTAAAATCAACAATTTGCCTTTTAATAGTGGGTAACATGCTGGACTGTTTTTTGGCTTTCAGCAGTTACTCCAGGAAGTCACATAGGTCCCCGGGAAGTGTGCCAGGCTTTGAAGCAAACGGAACATAGCGGCCAAATGGTGGATTTGCAACTCCCAGCTTGTGGCCCACAAGACTTCCAGTAGACTTACATGCGAAAGACATCATTAAATGGATTGCATTTATATAGCACTGTTCTAAACAAAACTATTACATAGTACAGGAACTATTTACACACGCATTAATACCAAGGCTGCCATACAAGGTGCCGCGCATCGGAATCATTTTTGGGTTCATTGTCTTGCCCAAGTACACATCGACATGGGACTGCAGGGCCAGGGATCGAACCACCAACCTTCCCATTGGTACACAACCACCTAAGTAGAGCCACCTCAGTGGATTCACTTTCAAAATTGTTTCCCTTCGGTCCAGTAACATTTGGAAAGTCTAGAAGAACCACATTAAATCATAATTTTTCCCGTAGCTAGGGGTATTGGTACATAAACATAAAACCAGATGTAATTGGTATTTGAAAGGATATTTATTGTGAAGAAGGCAACAAAAAGATCTTAGAATGAAGAATATGGACCGATGGGTGCTGTGGAAATCAAAAACGTAATATAACGAAAAGAGATCCTCAAAAGGAAGACTGTTACTACACCTATAAGAAAGAAAACAAACAAAAATATTCTCTAACTGAAGTACTTGGTAGAACAATAACAGTACTCACAGCACCCCTGCACCTAATGTATCTAGATGCTTCCAACCTGTGAATGCAAAAAGATATTACATTTTAAGGCTTAGCCCTGGCCCACTTCCTCACACTCTTACACAAAAATTCTGGCAGCTGTAACAGGAGCACTAAAACGAAAGTAGCTGGCTCTTTCCACAGAGGTCTCTAGTGCACCTGCTATATGGGCCCCATAGTGCAGAAACAGTGCTGATCATCCAAGTAATTTTATGTTTTACATTCATGATTACTACACCTGTCAACAACAAGTCTGAACTATATTTCTTTTCCTAGGGAGACAAAGGCACGCCCTACTCTGCCTCTGATTGGCATTCTTACCCTACCCTTCTTATCCTACCCAATCTTACTCCTCATGCCTAAACCTAAACAATCCAACAAACAAAGGCTGCTAGAATTAGCCAATAAGAGCCTTCACCATCCTAGGAAACGCAAATTGTAGAATGTGTCATCCCAGAATAAGTCCTTGAACGAATCTAGCATAATACGCAACAGGCCCCTAGGAAGCCCATCATATGATTCCCTGTACAGAATTTGATCCACTCCGTCCAATAACATTTGGAAAGTCTAGAAGAGCCGCACAATTAAATAATTTAATCCCCATTCAAGTTTATGTAGCGCTAAACCTGAAGTAGCCAGCTCGGCCAGTGGAGGTCATAGTACAACTGCTCAATGGGCCACACAATGCGGAAGCTGTGCCGATCATCCAGCTAATTTTTGGCTTCACGAAGGCTTCATGTGCCACTGAGCAACTCTCATAGAAATGAACGGGGCACCACTTCTGTATCCATCCATGCTACGCAAGCGTTAACACTTAAGTTAGCAGCTAGCCAATGCTAGCTATGAAGGGTCATATGCAGTTTTGGAAATTTCTCTATAGTTTCTCTATAGAGCTCTATAGAGCTCCCCCTTCAGCTTCGGAATAGATATTTGGCTAGGGTGACCAGACGTCCCCAGTTTCCGGGGACGTCTTGACCTGTCCCCTGTTTTGCTGGATCTGTCCCCGGAAGTGTCCCCGGTTTTCACTGTGACTGACAGACCCAAAATTGGAATGAAAGAAAGAAAACATTGACCAAACGTAGCCGATAGTCGCACACCCTACACACGCAGGCTCAAGACAGCCAGAGCAAGCGCTGCTCAGAGCTCAGAGAGGTTTTAAAATGCCGTATTTTACGATGCTGATTATTTACATGGAGTCTAGTTGGTTTGGCAAACGTCAGACACTTTTAATCTGAGTCTGTCAGTAGCAAACGAGCACTTTTATGAACGTAAATACAAGCTGGACAATTATCCTATTAACTTACATTATAGCTTGTTTCTCTGCTGCCGACTGCAGCGATCTCGTTTAATACTGCATCAATGTCAAAGGAAACTATTTCCTTAATAGTTTATATTGTATTCCTTTACTCAATGAGCTGAAGCAACAAGCCTGGTTCAGTAAACATTACAACATTCCCCTCTGAGGTGTAGTGGAGTACAAGTATGAAGTAGCAGCAGGGGTGATTCTAGGATCAGACCTTTAGAGGGGCACATCCCCTAATAAGAACAGCTCTAGGTCTAGTGTCCCCGTTTTAAGTTTTACAAAAATAAAAACATGACGTGTTTTGGAGGTATATACGCTTCTGAGATGAAAATGTCCCCGGATTTTGTCTGACAAATCTGGTCACCTTTTATTTGGCAGCTCCTATCTTTACTTGTGTCCAACTCCTTGCTTGGTCAACCTGCTGTTTCCTCTTTCTCTGTACCTCCAACAATGCTTTCCTAGCTTTCAGCTTCAGCCATGAGGATGGTGTAAAAAACGTCCTTGCTACTTAGTTCTTGTAGCTAGCAGGTTCCTGAATGGGCGTATGTGTGCAGTGCAGTGAAGCAATTTGTTACATTGCGAGACCTGATATCACGGGATGCTGAGGCTGGTGGCCCGTTGGCCCAAAGTTGCAAGCGTGTTTTTTTCGTTTACAGATGCTAGGGGGAAGCAAGACAACCACTATTCAACTAAAATAAAAGTCATATAACCATTCCAATGAATCCAAAGCTGTTCAGTTAAGGTAAATTAAGCTAAAAAACAGCATACTTCCCCTTTAAAGGTTAAAAGACAGGGTTAGGGTTACATCTTGTTACTTATAAGGTTACAACTTATAAGTTCAAATAGGTTTATCGTCTGTGTGTTGACACCTGCGTAATGTATGCCAGTGTTGTAGTTTGGTGGGTACAATCTAGCATCTATGAAACCCCAGTAAAATGGTAAATTGCTCTCAATAGACATTGGATTTTTGTACAGATCAAACACGAGATGAGATGTTACAGTGAGCTTTAGGGGAGCTGATGGGCAGGTTTTGTTACTTTTTGACAAAGCCAAGCTAACTGTTTCCCCCTCTGTCCAGTTGTTGTGCTAAGTTAAACTAACCGACTGCTAACTATAGCCTTATCAATCTTCTCTGCCAGAAAGCGAATAAGTGTATTTCCCAAAAAAGGGAATTAATTTAAGCTGGATTGAACAGTATCTTGAAAACCAACTTTTCTGTACAAATTGTGCTCATCCTGTAGACTAACTCTACTGTTGAGTGAATGTGAGCCTGTATGGGGACCTGTGAAAACCACAATTAGCCTGTCCGTTTGTTTGGAGGCTTTGCACGTGTCACTAAAAACTTCTCATAAGAATTTAAAAATCTTAACTGTCAGCCATGCAGATTTCATAGCACCACTCACTCTGAGTTTTTTCACTGGTGGTGAGTGCTAATGAAATGCATCCGGCGGTCTAAACTTCACTCATATGACTGCACTAGACTTGTCAGAGTGAACAACAGCGTGATTGAACTGGAATTTATTGGGGTCTTTAAGCTGACCTAACCGTGACCGTCGTGGTTCCATTTTTCAGCTCATTGCTTATCAGGAGGTCAAACAAGTTAGCAATGTGTGTCTGTGTGTTTTCTTTGTGTGTATGTCTGTTTTTGAAAAAGCATGAATAAAGGTCCTCTATGTTTCAGCACGCAAAGACAATTTGAGGATTTTACACACACACACACACACACACACACACACACACACACACACACACACACACACACACACACACACACACACACACACACACACACACACACAAGCTAATATATTGGTCCCCTTAAATGTATTTCATTTTTTTCCACCTTTGAAAAAAATACGGAGATGCCTATTGGTTGAGTCGCACCCCACCCTCCGCCTCCTTTCCACCGGTTTCCCGGGCAACCATGTCAGGGTGGAGGAAAAGAGCAAATCATGTGAGGGCATAGCATCTTTCTCTCCCCTCTTTCTCATCCTCTCTCCTAGTGTGCATGTGTGTGTGTATGTATATGTGTGTGTGTGTGTGTGTGTGTATAAAAGCCTCTCTCTCCACGCTTTCACTTCAGTCTCAGTGCAAGACTGAAGAGAGGGGAGGGGGACCCGACAAAAGGAGATCCCTGTGTTACAGTGGGAGACATTTCGTTGACCTTCTTCCTCACTTTCTCCCACCTTTCCCAATGTGTTTGGGGTTTCCGTCCTTTCCTCCTCATCCTCCTCCATCTTCTTCTTCTTCTTCTTCTTCTTCTTCTTCTTCTTCTTCTTCTTCTTCTTCTTCTTCTTCTTCTTCTTCGTAAGCATCTCTGCTCTGCTTGGACAGTGGCTGCATCAATGCAAAATGGGTTGTGGCAATTCCTCAGCCACCAGCACCTCAGAAGGAGGTAAGTGTTTTTAGGGAATACATGTTTTAAGGAATGAGTATGTGTGCATATATATATATATATATATATATATATATATATATATATATATATATATGTATGTATATATATGTATGTATGTATGTATGTATGTATGTGTGTGTGTGTGTGTGTGTGTGATAATACGTGAGAGTATGAGGGAGTTGTCACTGTATCTGCACCAAGGGGAGAGGGTGTTTTGAATGTAAATGAAGTGTGTTGGGTTAGCCTTGGCTTTAGCATAGTATGTCCTCAGATGTGTGTGCACATTATCTGTGTAGCTCTCAGTGTCTTGCTTTCATTCATAAATAAAAAATAATAAAATAGACATCCTTAAATCATGATATATGTTTGTGTGTTTTTTTTGATGGGTTTGTCTTTCTCTTAGTGTGTCTGCACTAGTTTCCATTGATTTTGAGTAAGGCAAGCGGCTTTAGTGACATTTACCCGTCTTTGTCAATCAGGTTTGATTTATAAAGCCTGAAGGGCACATTTGAATGGAGAAATACTGGATTGCGTGGTTATGTATATGTGTAATATATAACACAAGTAATTTATCCTGATACAATACCTGTTATAAATTATACTGAACAAATCTCTGGGCACCACAGTCAAATTGAGGTAATAATTAGATTGAAGTATCTGCAGGATTACCTCACCACCGCTGCACATTAAAGCAGTATGGTGTGTGTTTGAGTCTGTGTGTGTGTCTGTGTGTGCGTGCAAGTGTGCGTGCGTTTAAATGTGCGTGTGTGTGTACTTGCAAGTACCTAATCAGTGCTTGCCAGGCATGTTAACAGAACCACAGACAGCTACTGGGAAATATGACCCAGTGTTATTTACATTTAGGTTACTTTGTCTGAAAACAACATCCCAGTAGGTGTCTGGGTTTGTCATTGCGTGGCTTGTTTGTCTATGAAAACCAGCAGCTGTGTTTATTTCAGTGCAGCAGGTCTTTTTTTGGTCCTTAGAGGTCAGCGTTCAGCACAATGACAAGGATGTGTGAAATCCTGTCACATTGACAAATATGAACTAATGGTTGCACTGTATTTGTCCATGCCAGCTGACACCAGACCAGAGTTAAAGGACACTTTCCCAAACCCCACACTATTGTGTTCTGTAGAATTAAGATAGAAGTCCCCTATTTTTATTTTAACCCAGGATGTATAATTGTGTCCCTACACATTATTTTTATGTTTAAGAGTTCATTTAATAACACTATTTAATCACCCACCTGCTTATCATCTATAAGCACTATATAAATATGTAATAATGGATTATGACACACTATAATGTAGGTGTAAGCAGACACAAGTGTCTATTAATCGCCAACTATAACTCCTGTAATAATATTAAATACTCAGCAAGTCATCCAAAGCACATGAAGATAAAGGTTGTTTATTCCTACCCTCTTATACAACACAGGAGGAACTAGCATACCTAGCGGTGGTAGGAAACAAAAAACAATGTTCCCACACTATTCTATTATGTGCAGTTTAGATAAAAGCATGTCCTGTTTTATATTATCCTTAACTGGAGATGTATAATTGTGTCACTACACATTTGTAGTTGTACGGTGAAGTGTGTATTTACTTGCTAACATTACTAACATTATATAATGTAGTAGATATAATGTTAATAGATATAGCAGTTATAAGATTGTAACTATATTCCAGTGGGCAACCATAAGTGCAAGCATGATGTTTAAACAGATAAATAATGATAATACAGTAAGAAGCCATTGTCAATATTGCCATTTATTCTAAGTTCTTAGCTTCAAACTCACAGTTCAAGTCATACAAGAATGTTTTTAATTTTAAGCTTACCAAACTCAAATGACCGCCTCGGTGCCCTATCACACTGCTCATCTCTTGTCTTATGCACCCATATGTGCACCCTTGGACATGAATGAGCTTTTGTCAGGCTACTGAATAGACCCGTGTCATGTCACCAGACTCAAACATTTAGTGTGAAAAAAAAATCCTCTCCATTCCTTTTAATAGGATGGAATCCACTGTCTTTCTGTAAAATAAATTATCCAGGTTCATGCTCTTACATCTTATTTGTGTAGTGTTCTTTGAAGGTACATTTCTACACTAAAATTATTGACTGGTAAAATTGAGGCTTTTGTTCTCCCGCTATTAATATGATACTGTACGTTCAAGCAAGATGTTAGATTATCCTGAAATCAAGTTTATCAGACGGCCTGTAATTCAGAAAGGAACAAGCTTAAGAATTACAGGCAGTCTACTGTAGATTCTCCACTTACCGAAGCCTCACACGTCCCTGTCTCTACTGCCCTAGTGTGGGTTAAGATATATACATTGCTGGGATAAAGCCTGACCTGTCCCTCCCCTCTCACTATCTCCACTATCAGGTCTTAGAGCCTCCACTGACAAAAAAAAATAGTAATAGTTGGTATTGTTGTTAATAAGTATGTTTCACATTCAATAGCTTTTGAATGGTGGTCTTTGTTAGTGAGGTTAAACAGCTCCTTCAATGCTTTTCATTATGAAGATACAATAAATCTGGTCTTTTCATCTGTTTTCAGGGCCAGCAGAAGTGTCCAAGGATGTGTAAGTACATCAATCATTAACTACACCTCAATAGAGCTTTATACATCTACCCACATAGAATTCACGTAGTATTCGTTGTGGCAAAGTTATTATGTCCACACTGACTTTACAGTGATGTTATGCAAGTATGCAATAATACATTTTCATCTAAAACATTATACAGTAGGAGTAAAGGTGCAACTAAAAGCATTCAATTAAAACATATTTAGTTAAAATAATGGTTGTACACAGCAACAAAATACCTATATTTTCTAAATTTTATTTTATAAGTTGACTAACACAAAATGTTAATTTTTTATTTTTGTAATCAGTAAGACAAATTCCTTATTATGTACATGAATTAAGATAATTAATATGGTCAAAAATTAGGCTAAGGATCGGGCCTTTAAACATTTTTTAAATGTCACACGTGCTTTCACATTTTACATTATATCAAGTTTTGACACTCAACACTTTGTTGTTATACACCGTGCCTTTGACATGCATTTTAACATAGATGCTTTAATATTAAAACTTCGATCCCTTTCAAGCTTGAATATAATTAAGAATACCATTTCATGTTTATGTTGTTATATTATGTCAGCTCTTTGAATGGTGCTTGTACAAGGTTTGGCTTTTAATGTGCAGATTTTGCTTCAACAATGTGTACAATTTGCTTCACTGATAGAGCAGATTGGAAACAAGCAAGGTTGGGATTTACACATACAGTACGTGTGTTTTTGATTTTTTGTATTTTCACAGGTGATATTGAGAGATATAAATGTTTGTGATGTCTGTTGTGACTATTTTTGGTATGTTGTATATTGAAGATTGACAAACTCAGAGGTGGCACAGTATGCAATATGCAATATGTGATATTAAATGATATAGTCTTCATGACATGTAATACGAATCTGATTTGGAAATTAATTATATCTGTATGTGAGAGGGAATGTTGTTTAGATACTGTATGTTGGCAGAATGTAGACTTCTAGAGCTTCATACTTATACTTAAATGCAGTAAAAGATTTAATTTACTGGAAAGTTGGCTCATTTCTGCTTAACAAAATAACAGAATAACAGTATTGAAAAACACAGACTTCATTGTAAAAAAAAAAGAAACAATTGAATATAAAATAAATGAAAAGATACTCAACCATCAAACAGGTGCCCACAGACTCTTGCTTAACAACTCTTTTGGTAAAATGTTTTTAATTTGTTCCGGCTTCAGAAAATTCAATTAAATATTTTCTGTGAAATGTCATGTACAGTAGAGAACAGGTTGTCCTTGTCATCAATAGTTATCAAAGCTCTGGGACGGGCAGGATTTCCTGGAATAAGAGTGTGTGTGTGAGTGTGTGTGTGTGTGTGTGTGTGTGTGTGTGTGTGTGTGTGTGCGCGCGTGTGCGTGTGTGTGTGTGTGTGTGCATGCTCCTTGATAACCATCTAAGCAGCCAACACAGGACCCATGAGAGCTGACAGCAGCACACCACTGACTCACTAAAGGTTTCTAAGACTGTACTACACAACAACCCCCAAAAGAGTAATTATTTTGCTTGCACTGTTGGAAAAATAACAGAAGAACAAAAGTGAATTAGGTGGAGGAGCGTCAAGTCAGCCCTTAAAAAACAAACAAACACCAAACAAAACCCCTAAAAAGGGAGCTAATTGGAAATTGGTTGGCAGTAGCCTTGTTCCAGACCTAAAAAACTAAAATTGGCAGTGTGGCCTGATCATCCGTTTTTCAGAACTCCCAAATGGGAATTAGCAGAATTCCCAAAAGAACTCTGCAAACGAGCAAATGCACTTTCACAGTCCAGCTCTTAACGAAAGAATGTTTAATTTAATTCATTCCGGGTAGCTGTGGTTCAGTGGTAGAGTGGTTGCCTGCCAATCAAACGGCCCTGCAGTCCCATATCGAAGTGTCCTTGGGCAAGACACTGAACTCTAAGTGTAAATGCGCGTGAATGTTTATCTGATGAGGAAGTGGCACCTTGTACGGCAGCCACGGCCACAGTGTGTGAATGCGTATGAATGGTGAATGGTTCCTGTACGGTGTAAAAGCGCTTTGAGTAGTCATTGAGATTAGAAAGGCGCTATTTAAGAACAGTCTATTTACATTTAATGGAGATTCTTTATTCACTGTGGAGGCATGTGATAAAAACCTTTTAGTTTTTGGAATTTAAGGTGACACAGGTTGAGTAATTGATATACAAATGATAATTTTGAGGATAACGTATTCATTTAATGTGTCTCATCAGTGTGTACTGTACTCATGTTTGTTTGTTGTGTTTTATGTCCTCTGTGCTTCTGACCTGTGCTTCTTCTCTCAATCAGGACAGAAGATCCTTTGGGAGACGATGAGAAAAGAAGGTGATTTTCTTCAAATAATTGTCTGTATTAGTTTCTTTACTTTTAGTTTGTTTGGTACAAGTGGATGCATTTTACTCATAAATACACTTTTGTAGTATGCAATAACAAAATACTGTTCTTTGTGGCATACATACTGTATGTGAATATGAAGAGGCTTTTTTAATAGAGAACATTTTAACATGCATATGTGTAAATAATGTGATAAATGATGGCTCGATTCCATTTAGCGGCTTTGGTTTCAGGATCCTGGTATTGTGCATGCTGGCTCACTGTCACACTGTTGGCTTGTGATACACTTTAATAGAACAGATGTCATGATTATTTTTTTGTTTTAAGATACTATTATTGCCAATTATTGTATCTGTACAGTACATATCAAGCATCTTCATGTAATTATGTAATGGGTGTTGGGGTCTTTGTTAGCAAGATTAAAATAAAGTGCAACTTAATTTTATACAATATATGTATTGGGGGTCCCTGCTCTGTCTTTCTTTCAGTTAAGGGGTCCTTGGCTTAAAAAACATTGAAGACCCCTGCCATAGATTATATGGCTATACCACTTATTTGAAACCATTTCATGCCAACGTCGTTGATAACGATGCAAAACTAAAGCCAGGCACAGCTAATTATGAATGTGATTTTTTTTTTTAAACAGGTGTGGTATTTTCCAAGAACAGTTAGAAAAACATAAAGAGCTAATTCATTGCTAAAAGGAGAAACTGTATGCAATTGAGAAGCCCCACAGCATAATTAAAACCCTTGCTATGTCTTTTAATTGCTACATTCCACTCTTCCTCTCTCAGGAACTATGGTGGCGTTTATGTAGGTCTACCAGCAGACCTAACCACTGTGGCTGCCAGTCAGTCCAAGTCCACATGTAAAGGTAAACATATTTAACACTGTATTGTACATTTCATATTTAAAAAAAATTAATGAGCACTGATGAGTAACTTGTAGTTAAGCAGCTCAGGGCGTAGAGAAATAAACCCCAGTGGCTGAGCCACCACCCCATGAAACCATGTGCCTGCCTGCCTACAGCATTATTGGTTTTATTTGACCTTTATTTTTAATAAAGATGTGTATATAGATATATATATAGATGAATATAGTTCCCAACATTTTTTTGTGGCATAGTCAATATTTCCCTACTGTTTGTTTTTATAAAATCGATAAGCACCTTTACAAAAGCCCTCAGCAGAAAATCAGAAACATATTTTTAGTGTTTGTTGTTGTAATCCTCATTTTGACAAGAGGCTTTTTTTTTCCTCAGGGCTTCTGTACACTTTACTATTCCTATCAGCTTTATTATTAAGTGTTGCATGTTACTACAGCCTTATTTGATCTCACAAACTGACACAGTTGTTGACTTAATGAACTGCCTCCCTAACAGAGCTATGGAACCAATATGAAAAGTGGCATTGCATTTTG
Source organism: Percina caprodes (assembly GCA_013375575.1). Lineage (NCBI taxonomy): Eukaryota > Metazoa > Chordata > Actinopteri > Perciformes > Percidae > Percina > Percina caprodes. The sequence continues at coordinate 723,166 of JABXJD010000069.1, read as the reverse complement.
TAATGTGACCAGTATTAAGAAACAAACTGCTACCTTTGCTGTTGTATATTTGCGGTCCTGACGGCTTTTCTCTTGTGTCCTGTGTTTTTCCTCTCACGTTTGTCTGAAAAGCTCATAGAGGTAAACATATTAATGAATTGATTTGTTTTCTTTCACAACAAGTACGGACTCTTTTTGGTTACTGAGGTCTTCAAGTTTAAACTGCTGGGAAGAGTGCGTGGGTGTTTTTTGAGCACAGTCTTGACACTGAGAAGGAAACACAAGAACAAGAAATTTGTCAAATAATTGTCATGAATATCCGGGCACTGATTATGTTTCCCCCCTTCTTGCAGACTAGCAGATACTGAAGGGAACACAACACAGGTACTTAAAAACTAGGCTGCTTGTTCAGCTCATCACTTGCTCTTTTGTATTTTGTCTCTTAAAGTGCCCATATTATGTGTTACTTTGTGTCTCTGGTGCTTCCACACGCATACTAACTTGGAAAAAAAAACTATCCATCCTGTTTTGAGTGAGATACCGGTTTCTGAATGTCCTCTGCCTTCAGTCTCCGGGTGAGCTGTTCAAAATCTGCACGGCTTTCTACGTCACTAGCCGAGACGAGATGGCTATCTGTAGCACATGCTAGCGCTAGCATGCTAGCTCATTTTCAATGGCCAAACACTGCTAGAACACACACTAGTTCACCCTATTCTACAAAAGAACTCCTTACATGTCCCTGTTCTGCAGGTATTCCACAAGTGTGCCCTAGTTTAGAAGAAGTCTCCCAGCTAATCCTGCTTTGTACTGACCAAAGTTGGAGAAAGAGTTATCTAGCTGATGTGATCTCACCTAGCTACTGCACATGTGCGACTCCTAACAAAGATAGTATAGAAGTGAAATATTCCACTCTGTAGCTGAAACAGAGACCTAAACACACACGGTGAAAAGAGGATCTGCAGCAATGTGCAGTATAACCAACATATGGTGTTTTTTGAAAATAAAACCATGTAAACCTATTCTGGTACAACCTCAAAATACAATTATGAACCTGAACATGAGCATAATATGGGTGCTTTAAAGTGGAACTGGTACAAAGACTCACATGAAAGTCAATGACTGTGTCCTTTGTCTCAACAGGATCCTGCATATTCATTCATCTATAAACTCATATTACAAGCAGAGAGCATGTAAGTGCTCCTATTCTGGCTCACCACACACTGAATAATGTCTCAGGCTTTAACACTGTCATTAAACGAGGATGTGGACAGTTTTCTGAAGATCTGAGGACGCTGCCTCATGGAGTCATGGGTGGCACAATGACACTGGTATGCACAACAGAGGTCTGCATACGGCATCCATCAACACCCTTCACCAAATGTGGGCATCGGACCAGACAAACATCCACCCTGTGACTAGCTGTGGGTGGTAGCAACGGGCATTGTGACAGCCATCTTGGCTTCTCGGTGACGGCACCGGAACGTTCTTTTTCTTTCTCAGGAGGAGAAAGGGGACCCAGCCAAATAACTAACTGTCTGGGACACACACACACACACACACACACACACACACACACACACACACACACACACACACACACACACACACACACACACACACACACACACACACATTCCCAACAGCCGTCTGCAATAATAATCACTGCTCAGTTATTTCTCTCAGAAGCCATCAATGATTTATTGTGCGGCAGAGGCAGAGAGTAAGAGAGGCCGAGAGAAATCGGAGTTTTGCAGAAAGCAGCAAACACATTCCTGTTAATGTATCACAGAACACCAAAGGGTTATTGAAAATATAATTGATTTAAATCAGGGACCTGCTGCAACTAAAGAGTCAGAAAATGGCTGTTTTTAATGAGAATAAATGCTAATAACTAAGTTAAATCAAGAGTGTTTTAATCAACGTCCCAAATGTCCTGGGTGCATCAACCAGGTCGTACCTGGTGTCGTCACTTTACTGCCCCAGACTGATTGTGTAACATCAGCATATGACTCATAATACTTAGAGGATCTCGCTCTTGCTCTCATGCTCTCCCTGCAGCATGTTATTTTCCCCCTGAAGACCTCTGAATCTAGTGCTTCTGGGTAATTCACAAAGCTCTTGCAATCTTCCTCAGAAGTCACACAGTTTGTCCTTATCCCACAACATGAAATACAAGCTATTGTGTAACAGCAAAAACAAATAACATCTCATTAAATTATGTTCAATTGCAAAAAATTGTGAGAAATCGAAACATTTTAAGAGAGACAGTGGAAGTGGTTGTGTTGTATCGTCCCTCATTTTTCTTAGTTTATTGACTTTGTTTTGTAACTGACTCTATTACAATCTATTTTATATATGATGTATTACACTTTATTGTGAACGTTGTTCTTCTGTATGTAATCCTTGATGGATAAAGCTGGTGCTTTGCTGTATTTTTCTTATTGTCAACAATTCCCATGAAAAGACTCTCTCTACTATATAAATATAGATTGTGAGGATTTTATACATATACTGTATATACAGTATATATATAAAATCCCCACAAGTTCAGCTCCTCTACCAGAGACCTGGAAGCCTGAGGATTCTGTGCAGTATTTGGTGAAACCACTCCCCCAGGTTGGGGGTTAAAGCCCCCAGTGCTCCAATTACCACTGGAACCACTGTTGCCTTCACATTCCACCTCTTCTTTAGCTCCATACCCTTGGTATGTTTCATGCCTCTCGTGTTCCTTATTCTTGATGTTGCTGCTACATCTATCACAACTACCTCTAGTATGGACAGTTTGGTGTACTTCCTAGTCCCGCTTTCCTCATCCCTCCAGTCTTGATCTTAACTTCTAGCCGCCTTCTCCATGCAGGGTACTATGTTCATCTTGTAGCCAAGCATATCTAGGATCACAAGAGATATTTGGCTGTGTATATCAGCTTGTTGGTTTCAGTGAAGACATATTCACATCACATATTGTAGGGTACTCCTTCTCTTAGTATACAGTATAAACAGTAGTTTTCTGGGGACTATTTTCAGCTGCAGATTAATTCACATTTGGGGCTCTAATGAGTATTTAAAATAACTAAAAATAATCTACAATGCCCATGTCCATCATCATGAAGGAAAATGTCACCAAGTACAACGGTGTGACTCAGTGTGTTTTGTTTTGTTTTTAAACAATGGAGGACTATGGTACAGAGGAATAAGCTATATAAGGCAAAGGTTATGTTATGGCTGTATATTTATAAGAAGCATTAATTCATTGTTGTAGTCTTTTTCCCATGGAATCTGTTGACAATCAGTGAAATATAGAATATCACTAGCACAGAGTCCCCATGAAAAAATACATTACAGCTGGGCGGGCATTGAGGGCCAAGGTTATTTTTCAGCCAGGCTCTTGACAGCTCTCTCCTCTAATGAATGTACAGCATCCTCCACTCACCAGGGCTCTAGACGAGGCTGGAACTAGGCCAACTTTAAACACTTGAGATTCAGGAGATGTTCTTTCTGCATTACACAAAACGCTTTCCACGCCTGTGTGTTTGTGTAGCCTCGACTGCCTAGTCGCATAAAAACAGGGACTTCTTTCACCATGCCTGAACACAAGCTTACTGTTTACTGTCACCACTTATCAGCTAAATTGATACTAAAGGATGTACAGTAGTGTCTTTTGCAAGTCATTTGTCAGCTCAAATTGTCGCAGCGTTTACACCGTTCACCTGTGGTAGAAACAGAATTTACTGTATTGTGTAGTTTACAGCATATTAAAAAAAGAGCTTCATTGTGCCTACAGCACATTGATTTAGAACCACACCTGAGACATTATATTTTTGATGTCCGTTTCTCTGATGTCTACATTTCCACCCTGCTGCTGCCCTGCGCGAGTCCCTAACAGAGGCCTTTGGTTTTTACAGTGTGTCGTGCCTTCTGTCTCTCCCTCTTTTATCATCCCTCTTTGCCCTTTATGGTTGTTCCTCCTGTATATGATGGATGTCATTGCCTTTGCCCTATTCAATCGATCTAACAGGGCGAAGAAGACAAAATATGGATGAATAAATGTCTGATGTCCTTTGTTTTAAAATGTCGCCTTGGCACATTGTGGGGATAGTTGTAAAAAGATGCGCATGTTGTTTGAATGTTCTAGAGGTTGAGTATACTTAGAGACGTAACATACATTGTAAAGGAGTAGTTAGACATTTTGGGGAATACATTTATTTGTTTTATTACCGAGAGTTGGATTAGAAGATTGATACCATGTTCAATATTCTCATCTAACTCTTGAAAGAAAGCAAACAAAGAGTTTGAGAATTTGTAAAAACAGATCAAATCCATTATAAAAAGGAATAAACCAGCAGGAATTTGATTGATATTACCTTGCATTCACAATAAAAAAAAGATTGATTTATGAAAAGAAAATAATAATAATTGAGATTTCATATCAAAACAACCAATCATAAATTGAATTGCTATTCCATGGATTGAATAAAAAAAAACATATAAAAAAATTAACCCTTCAAATATTTCTCCAAAAGGTCAAACTATTCCTTTAATGTTTGGAAACATTAGATCCTTCAGATTTTGTAGTACATAAATGCTGGAAATCACAGAAACTACTTGAGGTCAAAGCAGCTGTAAATTGTTTTAATTATTGAAATGCCTCTTCACACACTGGAAAGACCTGTGGTCATCAAAAACCCACCAGTGTCTCTTTATGCTGTTGACAGCTGTATGATAAGAGGTAATGACTAAAATGATCGGGTTTGTTCATTGTAGGCTATTTTCTTTTGTCTTTTAATCACACTGTACTTTTCATCATTTATGCACAAATGACCTGCTCCTCATGAATGTCAATGCTCCTTCTCAAATCACAAATCACTTTATTCATCAATGATGGTGTCATGAAGAGAAGAAAAAAACTTGACTGCATCTGTGAAACTCAACCATTAACATCTGATTCAGTTATTTATGATTAAAGAGTTTTATATTGTCCACGCCAGCTGTGGTTATTGATTGTGGTCCTTGTTGAAATGCATCTGCCTTTTGTAATCAATAAGCCCAAGACTTGAGGTATTGCATGTGTTCGTAGCAAGAATCAAAGACAGCCTGCCTGACAAAATCAAGTGAAGATTGCTAAGGAGAACATTTGTCATTATTTAACCGAGGTCTTTTGTCCACCTGCAAGACAATCAATCACATTTCCCTCTCGGTAATTGACTGTGTTGGGAGTGCATGGAGGAGGTGGTGGGGAGATGTTAACTCTTTCCTGTCTCTCATTGCACAGCCACAGTCTGAGCCCCTCCAGTGATCCCACACCATATTATGCAGTAAGTGCAGTAACTAAGCACTGAAAATCAAGGCTGCTTGTGTCACACTAAGAACAAATAATTCAGAGCTTTGCTAATAAGTCACAGAGGGACAGAAAGTTGTAGAGAATGGACTCATTTTACCACAACAAGCCTATAAGTGCACAAATAGTATCATAATAAAAACTCAATGGTAATAATTACTACTGTACAGTATGTGATGTATTGTTATCTAAAATGTAAAGGATGTTTCATCCAAATTTCAAGAAGACATATGTTCAAGTGGTTGAATGTGCCCAGGATTTGACATTTTTGACATCTGTCAAAATCTTCTATCTTGCATTTCTGCTTCCACCTGCAGCTTAGTATCCCTAGGAATTACATTATTATTATGGACAAATCTGCAGCCCGAAATGCTAACATTCAGTGTTAATATCAAGCAAAGTTTGGAAATCTGGGTGCACGTACCTTTTATTAACTGTAAAGACAAACTCTTTCCCGAACCACAACCAAATCATTTAGTTGCTTAATCCTAACCACACCTTAACCATAATTTATTTGCCATAATCACAACCTTTCCCCAACCTTAACCATACCTACCGCAGTTGCAATATGCTCAGATATTGTATGTGGCATTCCCAACATTGGCATAAATAAAGCCATTGCTCATATAATTTAAGGCTTTTGCCCCCTCCCCCTCTATGCACTGTAAACACAAATTGGTTGTATGTTTTTTTAATATCCCAAAAACCTGAACAAATGTTTAAGAAAGAGCCCTTGTAAGCACTTATAGACAGTGAAGAGACAACAAGAGTTTTGATATGCAGTTTTGATAATACAATTATATATACTTATTACTACATTACATTACTATATATGCTTATTCTTATCTAGTGGATTATTTATGTACTTGCACAGTGTAAAATCATAATATCTGAAGTGAAAAAGCTCGCTTGGTTGGTGTTCATGTTCGCAATGGATTTGTAAAGCTATTTCTATTGTTGTTTTATTGAGATATCCAAAATCTTGGACACACAAAACCAAAGATACATTTATTTTAAAGGTATATAGTTGTTGTAAGTTGGGGGATACAACTGTTTTTAATCTTATTTGTGTGGAGGAAAAACATTCCTGACAGTCACTCTTACAGTTTTAATTCAGCAATCTCTTTACATGAATGTTAATAATTCAATGAAAACTTTCCATTTTGTTTATACTGTATAACCACATGACTGGTTATATCTTGAAGTATTGCAGTGTGACATTTCAATCAACAGCATACAACAGTTTCCACAACATGGTACTCATGAGCTGTCAGAGCTACGTGATTGAGAACACATCCTTAATCAGATCATCTGAGCATCTGGCCCACAACAACATCACAGCTGCTCTTTCTCCAGCTGAAAATGTAATGTACTGTTGGTGTTTCTCCTGGGGTCCATTTCAGAAAGCAGGTTTAGTGAAAACTCTGAGTTTGTAAACCCTGAGATGAGGGCAACTCTGGGTTTTCTGTTTCAGAAAGGGTTAATCAAACCTGGGAGCGAGGGGTAATTCCAGCCCGTTTCAGAAAGAGAGGTAACTTTACCTCAGAGTCAGTTACTATGGTAACTGAGCTTGTGAACCTAACCTGGTTGGGAGCAGGTTTTCTTCACTCAGTCTCTTCCCTCTGACACAGCGCTCTTTCATTTCCTCATTTATTGCTCAGTTTGTTCTGCAAGGACAAAAAAACAGTGTTGGTTTATTAACCATGTTAGGACTATATAACTCTATGTAATTCCAACTGTATAGGACAGACTATACAGTTTTTATCCAACGATTGACGAGCCCATTGATGAAGAAGCTGCATTACTTTGCAGGGAGTTAAACATATGTTGCAAGATGATATTGAGGCCCCGACTATAGATGCATTTTCTTTTCCAATTAACTAGCCTACCTAGTGGCATTGTTTTTCTTCCCAGTCTATCAGTTATGTAGCCTACATCACCTTATCCGTCCTCATATCACTAATGTCACCCATCGGGGACATGCTCTACATCCCAGCAGATTGTTTGTGTCGCATTACGTTTTTTTGCAAATGCAGTTTTCTTTTCAACATAAGTGATGTGGAGTATTTTCAATGTGGTATCATGACTTTGTTTAAACATACACTTTCCTAAAGCCAAGTGTCGTGTTATCTGTACGCATTTTGAGTAATCCGTGTGTATGTCTATGCTGTATCGCTGTATACAGCAGACAGCAGTCTGCAACGTCACAGCGTAAACATACACGCCACTTTCTAAAGCCACGTGGTGTGTTATCGCAAGGCTCCGTGTTTTTGCGAGGCTATGGTTGGGTTTAAGAAACGTCACAAACAAATTGGGTTTAGGAAAAGAAGAACGGGGTTGGGTTTAGGAAAACAACAAACATGGAAAATAAACATGCTCTCCTGGGTGAGAGTCCTGTGGTTTACCCATCCTCCACATCGACCAACCTCACTATGCAGATTTTCGGCCTTTTATACTACTCGGTACTGTGTCAATTTACACACAATCCCAAGGTAATGTAAGTCAATGGAGGCCAAACGTTGTTCATAAACACACTAAAGAGCCAGTATGTGTCTTGATAACTCGCCAATAATGGCATATGAAATGCCGTGTCATACGCCCGCCCATCGTGAGATCAGTGTGGCATTTTAGTAAAGCCACTGTGGCAAAGTGTCGTCAGAAGAGTGTAAAAAGACTCGCTCTGAAAAGTGTTTTAAACATTTTTGTAGTGTTCCCTGGACACAAACCAGTAAAAGCCATTAAAAAGGAGTTCCACAGTATTGCAAGTGAATGATGTTAACCCTTTGAAATAAAAGATTATGAATTATAATTCTGTTAATGATGGTGCTAAATGAAATAGATTACAGGTTTAGATTTAATATCATTATACCTTACTAACTACCATACCATACCAACTCAAGAGTTCAGGGTTAGACTATAGTTTCAGAATCAGAATCAGAATCAGCTTTATTTGCCAGGTATGAGGACACATACGAGGAACTTTTCTTTGGAGCATCGTTGCTCACAATGTGCTTACACATACAAAACCACCAAAACAAAATTATTGTTAAACCTCCTTCCTGAAACGGGCCCCTGATCAACTCCTCTCTGTTGCTGTCTCTACGTTACCTAAAACCTAGTTCACTTATCCAAATGTATAATAAAATGATAGGAAAGACTTTTTCTTTTCATTGTTATCTTTACTACATTCATTAATTTCTTCTTTCCCTCGAATATGTACTTTACTGTCACCACTGGAAAAGAAGCATAAATAAAAACAGAAAAACTAAATCATGCAATTATTGGCTCAAATAAATGTATTTTTTTATTTAAACTTTATTTATTTAACCTTTATTTAACTAGGAAGTTCCTTGAGATTGAAATCTCTTTTCCGAGGGAGACCTTGCCAAGACAGCACACCAGTTACAATTTAAATAGAAAAACAGCAGAGTCAAAATCACACATAGAGGTAAGGAACAGGTCACATGTGGCAGTTGCATTTTTTAATTGAATGTCATTTTAACATGGCCTTAAATTAATTTAATGGAGACTAGATAAATTAGACCTATGTAGCATGTAAATAATACTAAGCTCCCCCTCATAGGATTATAGCTGTAACCCCAACTATTACCAGTAGATATCACTGCAACACAGCCCAAGCTTCAACCCTGCAGCTAGCAAGTAGGACACCTAAACACCACGTTTGGTTGGTATGTACATTCCCTCTGTGTTATCCATGAAAAGTGAGAAGCGTGTCCTTCTCCTGCACCCACAGCCTCGGCAGCTGCTTATACATACAGTGATAAAATGGTGAAAGCCAGCCAGCAGCTCTCACAATCTTCTCCAGTTGACTTGTGATCCCAGAGGGTTACATTAATCTTTGGCGCCAGAATCACTAATCTAGCCCAATAACTCTAACAGGGTGCTAATCACTGTTTTGGTGGAAAAAAAACTTGCCATCTTTTCCATGGTAATCAGGCCACTTAGAGGTCCACGTGAGCTTATGCTCTGATGAGTTTACAGTTGATGTCAGGCTCAATCACGGACACTGCTTTATGGTTTTCACAATAATAAGGCTGACACCTAAGAGGGTGTTTTGTCTGCCCAATATTCCCGGTAATGACTTATCTAGCCTTTTAGCCTTGTACTGAGACAAATGGGAAAAGAACGTCTTTACTGCCAAGTGAGTTTACAAAAATATTTCCAGAAATACCAACCCCTCACTTCATTAATTCGTATTTCAAACCTGCATGCTTTACGTTCTCATTTAATGTACCCAATTGGCTCAGAAAGAAGAGGACATCAAAACATTGCTACCTCACTGATAATCAAATTCACCATATTATTTTGCTGACATACCAACATGCAGAGCCGTAGCTACCATTGATTAATTAGTTAAAATATTTCTTTCTTCAAGCTTGGGTGTTTTTGGTACATGGAGGGAGGTCACTATCAACATTGGTTGTTTCAAGTTTTAGTTTAAAAATATATCCCCTCCAAACATGATTTTTTTTTAGATATACAAATACTCTTCTTAGAATAATAACTTGTGTCCTGTGTTTTGTTACAAAAAAAGTTCAATGAGCTGAATCTATGAATATGCAACTATTTTCCATTTCAAAATTTTTGGACACAAAATGTTTCCTAGTCCACTGATAGATGTTTGCTTTTTCCACAACCCAAATTTACTGTATACTACTGTGTAAGTAGCATATTAGCAGATGATTTACTTGACTAGATTTGAGGCGAGAACTGACTTTCCCCCTTCGGCAGATAAATTTCAAAACATCTTTCTAGAGTCAAACTGTACATCATGCATTATACATGCATCACACACAGAGTGACGATCCAAACAACATGACATCATGACTTCGCATAAACAAACACAGCCACTTCCTTAAGCCAAGTGGCGTGTTATTGTACGCATTTTGAGCTATCCGGGTGTATTTCTGCGCTCTATACAGCGGACGTAAACAGACACGCCACTCATACGGGACATGGAGGAAACGTGACACGCGAGACACGATCAGTCTCCTGGGAAAAAGTCCTGTGTTTCACACTAAAAAGCAAAAATGCGTCTTGATAACACGCCAATAATGGCATACGAATTGGCGTATCATACATACGGCATTTCATGAGATCAGTCTGACTGAAACATCCAAAGACAGTAACAATAATTAAAACACACGTGGGAACATAAAATATACACAAAATGTGATTGAGCAGTTACCATAATAGATCAAATATTTTAAAAATCCTTGCCAACAAACCTTGGGTTTCGTTGAATATAGAGAGTTTTGTTTCTCTCCCTCTGGATACCACTAAATGATTCCATACATCATTGACAAACATGGTAAATTAACGTGACTGATGAGGTTAATCTACAGTATATGCATTCCTCCCTTATGCAATCTTGCAGTGATGTAAGAGTTGGTGATATGTCTGCCCTGAATCCATGGCCTGTCCCGTCCAGACTTCACAGGCCGTAGCAAATGTACAATACGGTAACTGCATGTGTTCTCAAAGCATTTCAGACTTGATGTCTAGGACTCCTTCCTCAGCAGACTCTCAATTGTCACTCAAATTTCAGTCCAAGGCCTTGAAAGACTCGCAGGACACACTATACAATCGTCCCATTCAACTTAATTTGACGTGTAATGTCATGTCAGTTAGTTCAATGCACTGTGGCCTGCCACTTGGCCTGGACCAAAATGTGGCACCCCAGACCCAGGGGGAAGGGAGGTGGAGGGCGTGTTGGTTGTGGTGGCTCTGCTTTACCCTTGGCTTCACTGTGCATGTGCTTCCAATTACAGACAAAGAAGAGGCGGGGTCCTGTGCAGCATGTGGTTCCATTTAGAGCAGGTGAAACAATGTAGGAAAATAGATCTGTCATCCGTTGCATTCCAGAGGCCAGTGAGAAACAGTGCTAAATCATAGAAAAGCTAATTCTGAAAGAAACGAGTGGGATTAAGGCAGTTGAGGGTTCTAAACATTATACCTAAACATCTGCATTTTAGTATTTAGCTTAAAGCACCGCTGGGACTCAGAACAGCCTGAAAGAGCTGCTAGTATAGCTGTACTCTTGTTCATATTAGACCTGAACATGAATCCCACTCGCTCTTCTCTCGCTAACTTCTTATCACTCAGGTCTCCAGGTGTGTCTACCTTAAACACCTGAGGAAATATTTAAAATGATTTGAGACAGGACAAGGCAGTGGAGCATTTGTTGTGTAGCAGAAAGTAATATTATTGACTACTCTATATACAGAGTGCAAGAACATCTTATCAGACCGCTATCCCAACCCATTCCAATCTGCCCCTCACATGGGCTCTCTGTTGGGGCCTGGAAGCTTTGCCTCTTTCCACCATGTGGTTATAGTCAGTTCATGCAGCCACTCTACTCCATTGGAAAGAATGTAGGTTAATATAGCAAGTGGGATCTGGACATTTTGCTCTCATTTGCCTTTTACAGTTCATAGGAGCAAAGGCATAGCGTGTGCTCCAAGCTGTAAATCAGAGGATACTTGGCATCCCACTACTTTACAGGATGGGGGCTTAAGGCCTCAGTTAGGCCACGGACCAGCAGCACCCAGTAAAGCTCTCACGTGCAGAATGAAAGGGAGGGGAGATGAAAGAAAAGGAGACGTATTTTTAGCTTGGGTAACAGCCCAGTGTGTGTCAACTGGACTTGGGCTAACAAGGACGTATTTGGGTGATTACTTCACTGCTTGCATGGTTTCACAGGGATACCTTTTTCTGTGTGTTTCTGCCAGTACCCACATTATGGGAAATAATAAAAAGGTATAGATTCCAGGGCGGCGTTGGTAGAGGCACGCCAAAACCAATCCAATCACACTGTTAAAAATGTGGCAGCTGATTTTCCATCATGTACTCAATCACCTCCGTCTGCACCTCACTCTCTTAGATTCCATAGTCTGGTTTAGGTTTCCATGTGGTCAAAACAGAAATTCAAGTTGACGTTAATTTCTTCTTCAGTCCATGTAAGGCTAATGAGCAGGAGAGAGTGCTGATTCTTTATTTGTTTTTTTCTGTACCCCCCAATTCTGGCAATTACATTTAAATCCATTTCAAGATTGGTACAAGGTTAAAAAATATAAGCATAGATTCTACTCTGAAATACATTTTTAAAAAGGTCATGAATTGCAGTGCAGGTTGATTGCTGATTGTAGTTAATATCAGGAAACAGAAAATTGCTGAAAATTGTCCATTAGCTTAATGCTACAGGACTGATTATACCAACTCCTATTCTGCTCAGTCTACATTATCAAGGCCTGTCAGATCTCTCTCTCCCTCTCTGTCTCAATTTGAGCCACACAAATTCTCTCATATTCTATGTTACTAACTTTCTGTTAAAGGATTACTTCACACAAATTACAAGAACAGAGCCTCAATAACTCGCCATGTAGATTGTTTTGGTTTAATGTGCTGAGGTTTAAAGATCTTTGAATTTGAAATGTTAGCTTCTTTTGTGAATGTGTGTGTGTTACATTTAATCCAACAGTAACACCTCTTTACAGAAGTGTTGTCACTGTCACACACTGCTATTTCTTCAGTAGAAAGAAGTTAATTGACTTATCTTATCACAGAGAGGTTTGTGGATTTTTATAGTTTTTTATAGATCTAGTGTTTTATACACAGATGTCCAAATAACTCAGCAGCATTTTGAGCTCCTAGACTTTGAAATGACTTGCTGATGGAGATCACTGCAGCAAATTCTGTTTGCCTGAGCCTGACCTTTTTATGCATGTATTCAGGGATGTGAGTTGATTGGATAATTGGGACAACAGGGGGGATATAATTAGTATTATTTAGAAAGATAAATGAACAGAAACACTCCAAAAAACAATAAATAAAACACAGAAAATGATGCTAAACACATCCATTTAAATGAAAAACATATTTCACATGTGTTAAAAATGTTTCTTTCATTAATTCTTAATAAAGAATTATTACAGACTAAGATTTTTTTTTTTAAATGTTGGTAAATAGATTTAATAAAGTTATTGCTTCTCTAATTCATCCTGATCTGGTGGGGTTTATTTGCAGGTATAGCTCGTCAGATAATATCAGGCGTCTCATCAATATTGCAAGGTCTGATAGACCATCCCCAATAGCTGCTATATCCCTCGATGTTGAATGGTTAACATTTTGGAAAAGTATGGCAGCATTGTTATAAAGTGGATTAAAGAGCTATATAAGAACACAGAGGCTGTGGTGCAAACTAACAGGTTATTTCACAATATTTTGCTCTTGAAAGACAAGACAGGGCTCACCACTGTCTCCTTTGTTGTTGTTTTTTAGCCATAGAGCCTTTGACAGCAGCCATAAGGGGAGGGGGACTAACTTCCCATATGTTATGGTAGGAGGTGTAGTGTAGGAACTTATGCTTTATGAGATATTAGTTTTGTGTCCGAACTAGGGCTGAACGATATTGTGTCTTACCATCGACATTGCGATATAATCATAACGATAATACTGCCGTGCAAAGGAGCGTAACTCAATTTTGGTCAAAAATTAGGTATTGTCATTTTTAGAACATTTAAGATCTGCTATATCATATGGACAAATATCTTAAGTCAATTTTATCATTTTGTGGAGAAAATTGTGTGTTGTCTTTGCTGTAACTTCAAAAGCCGAGAAGCCAAGGCAGAAAACCTTAACATCAGTTACGATTCGTTGTCTTTGTTTCATGGCGCGTCACAAAGCTCAAACTGAGTTAAGGTACTCTGCCTTTGTTTTGCTGCCCATTACAACAAAGTTACTCTTTGCCGAACCAGAATTTCAGTGTTTCTGTATTTTAAGTATTTCTGACACACACAGAATCTACAAGAAAATCTACAAGAAATACAATCTTTGTTCCCAGGATCTTCTCCTTCTGTCGATTCCAAAAATTAGAACTGAACTGTTGAAAAAGGCGTTTAAATTTTCTGCTCTGCATTTTGTTTTTAGTGTTTTAGTGTATTTTGTGTTTGTATGTACGGCCTGTCTTGGCCAGGACACTTTTGAAAAACAGATGTTTGATCTCCTGGTTAACTAAAGGTAAATAATAAATAAAATAATAGGTTCCTGTTATTTAAAAGCCTTTCAATATAATGACTCAATATCTAAATGATTTTGACAATGTGGATGAGGTCGTCATAACTGGATGACCGTCCTTACTCATTTGAGCCAGATTATAGACTGGTGCTGGTTGTATTCTGGCCCTCGGCAAAATGTAATTGTAACTGATGACCCCTGACCTAGAACTAGGTATAAATTAAGTACATTTGCACAATTATATGCTATTAGGCCTAGGCCCAATTTGTTAGAATTGACATTGATGAAAATATGATGGTATATACACTCACTGACCACAATATTAGGAATACCAGTTGTACCACAAAATAGGCTGAGAAATAGTATTGTTTTATTACAATTATATACCAATATTGTCTATGGTAATACAATACAGTAGGTGCTAATATGTTAATTGAAAAGCCATTTTGTGACCTTCAAATACAAATACATTACTTCTCATTTACATTATTTTATATTTATGTTTACATTATACTAACCATATTTGTGCCATGATGACTAGATTTTGTGAAATGAGCTCCCTATTAATTCACATCAGGATGGCCAAAAGCGTACGCATCTTCTGTCGAATGGAACTACACCACAGATAAACCTAAATATATTTATATATTTCTTGAAGCTACACTTTCATATGGCTCTTTGTAGTTTTGCTTATTTAAAGCTAATGTACTTGCACTTACTACTTGTTGTCTGGAGTTTGCACCTTCAGTGTTGAAAGCACTTAATTGGAAGTCGCTTTTGATAAAAGTGTCAGCTAAATGACATGTAATAGTAATAAGTTAATTCCTTTTGCATTTCCATGACCCCTTATAATCTTTAGATATTAATTTACAAGGTAATTTGGTCCAAGTCAGAAGCATTAACAGCTCTGTGCCCAGTAACATCTTTCTAATAAGGTGTATTTCAGAAAAAGTGCCACATTTAAATTATCAACCATCTGGTAGTGAGTTGGGTAAGGGGGTGGGGGAAGACTCTGGACAGACCTGGTAAGCAAAAACGGGTAGTGTGGGTAAATTGGGAACGTCTGGAGGAGGCCCCTGTCCGGTTCAACTCACACCTACGGCGGAGCTTTTCGTGCATCCCTGTGGAGGCTGGGGACATTGAACCTGAGTGGACAATGTTTAAAGTTTCCATTGCTGAAGCTGCAGCGGGGAGCTATGGTCTTAAGGTCTTAGGGTTGTAGGTGCCTCAAGGGGCGGTAACCCACGAACATCGTGGTTGAAGAGGACTCTTTCCAGGATGTATTTATCAGCACCTCCTAATCTGAGACCATGGTTCTCAGCAGGAAACCGATGGAGTGCCTTCTTCAGGTAGGGAGTGAGTCCTTACCCCAAGTGAAGGAGTTCAAATACCTTGGGGTCTTGTTCGCGAGTGAGGGGACAGAATTGGTGCAGCGGGTGCAGTATTACATTCAATTTATTGCATCATTGTGACAAAAAGAGAGCTGAGCCAGAAGGCAAAGCTCTTGATCAATTTTCATGCCTACCCTCACCTATGGTCATGAAGGCTGGGTCATGACTGAAAGTACAAGATCCAGGGTACAAGCGGCCAAAATGGGTTTCCTCAGGAGGGTGGCTGGCATCTCCCTTAGAGATAGGGTGAGAATCTCAGTCATCTGTGGGGAGCTCGGAGTAGAGCCGCTGCTCCTTTGTCGAAAGGAGCCAGTTGAAGTGGTTCGGACATCTGGTAAGGATGCCTCCTGGACGCCTCCCTAGGGAGGTGTTCCAGGCAAGTCCAGCTGGGAGGAGGCCTCGGGGAAGACCCAGGACTAGGTGGAGAGATTATATCTCCAACCTGGCCTGGGAACGCCTAGGGATCCCCCAGCTGGTTAAAGTGGGTCGGGAAAGGGAAGTTTGGGGTCCCCTGCTGGAGCTGCTGACCCCGCGACCCGACCCCGATAAGCGGACGAAGATGGATGGATGGATGAATTCTATTCTATTATTAAAAACAAAAAATTGAAACACAGAAAATAAACGCATGAGTGCCTGTAGTTTGTTCTTTTGCACGTGGTTAAAGAGCCATCATCGTTTGTTTGTTGGGTGCATCACAAGATGTACCTGTTGAGCACACCACTATCTTTTAAGACTGTTTCTTTTCTTTTTTTTATATTTTATAATCAGCTTTCCAGTGGTATATTGAAAATTTTATTGTTTTGCTTCAGTTTGTTGTTGTTTGGATTTCTCTTATTGCCACTCTTAGAGCCACTCTGTTTTGAAGGGCTAAGTAATAAAATATATAATTATTATCCTTAATAATGGGAAAATGGTTTCTGGAAAGTTGTTGAGCTATTTAGTTGTAATTTTAGCAATGTTTTGAGCTGCACAAACAAAATTCCAACTCCCTAATGTTTTAGGGTTGCAGCTGTAAAAATGTATTTCTCAAAACCTCAAGCACCTTCAAGCACATAAAACCAAAACTATTCACATGAACATGAGCAACACGGGTAAATACGTCTTTTGTTAAACCACATGAGAGACAGAATGACAAGGTTGAGGGTCACAGTCATCAGAAGGCTGCCCGTTGACCCTTGCAGCTTGTTGGTAGACAGACACCATGCAGCTGGTCAGAACAGGAAGTCCAAAACAAATGACCCTTAATTACTACAATAGAGCAGCACACACGCCATTACCTGGATTCTAACCTTCCCTCCATGGCCTTCAGTCCTAAAGACTATGCTAATGAACTGTATGCCACAACCTGATAGCAGGTGAACCTGTTATCAAAGCAGAGCTAGCAGCCTATGGGTACAATTCCCATTCACTTAACAATTAACCCAGCAATAAATCATTCCACAGCTGCACCATCACATGGGGTCCATCACCCTCTGCAACCCCTTGCTCTGAGATAGGGGTCGATGAGAGAGGGGGTAGCACTCAGAGGTTGGGGTTACAGATGGAGTGTTTGAAGTCTGAGATGTTATGGTTTGTGTAGGAGGGAAGGGCCCCCCTAGATAGTCTGTTTATGGTTTGGGATGAGAGACTTGAACAGTGTTTTAGATTAGGCCTCTAATCCCTCTAATGAAGGCCAACCTTAGTGCTCCATTGTTGTGTAAACTGTTGTGCAAGTAATGCCCGTGCAGCAGTGACAGATCAAGCTCCTTGTCTTTCATCAGCAGAGCGGCTGCACACACCATAACAGCTAATCGAGTCAAGCTGACGGTAGAGAATGGTGAGTGTGAACACCACATACATGTATGCAATTAGCTCACAGTGTGTGTTAATGCGTGTATGTGCAGTTGTAAGCATTTAATCTGTTCTTTGTTAACATAAATGGTGGAGCATTACATTTGCAGGCAGTAGGATTATGCTTTTGTTCCATGGAGAAAATCAATTTGCCGTTCACAGCTGCACTAAGTGTTCACTTCCTATTTCCTGAGTGCAGCCTTGATGTGTGTTTAACCACTATCACATCCACATTTTCTTGATTTGATGTTATGATTAGGCTTCTTCATCAGTCTGGTGTTTACTTAATGGACTCATTTCAATCACGGTCCATTGAATTTAGGTTTGAGAGTTGATTAAATGCTTCCTGCGTTTACAGACAGAAACAAGGATACGAAAGACCTAAAAATCTTTTTATAATCAGAGAGGGTTTAGAAGCGAGACAGCCCAACTCTGTAATTTCCTGAATCTGTGTCACGTGGGTTTCATAACTGCCACTCATCTTAAGGAGACTAGCGGCAGGTCCTGAGTGTTTTGATTCCAATTTGAAAAGTGACTGTGAACACCGATAATAAGGGACCATTATTTTGGAATGGACATCCAGAGGTAAATAGGGTCATGTCATTTCTTTCTTTGTTGAGAGGAAGGTCATCCAACCTTTTTTAGTCTAGGGGGAGGTTCACCCAACATTTGTATTCATGAAACAGCAACATTTCAAAGTGCCTTGTTTGGTGCATATTTTTCCATGTAGCTCCACTCTCAGCCTCGGCTCCCATTGCTGCAAATGGGTCTCTCCCTGTTTACTCAGCCAGACAATTTTAGCTGTAGCTTTGTAGAGATTTCTCAAACTGAATAAATCCTGCACGCACATATAAACAAACTGCTTTGCTAATTCCATCGTGTTGTAAGACATCTGCTGAAAAAATAATTTTATTCATTAGCACAATTGCCGTACTATTTGTTCAAAAACATCGAAAACACCAACGTAAGAAAACATAGCGGACCGAACGCGAGCTTTTATTTTGAAAAGTTGAAGCTCGTGGAAAGCACTAGCTGGGAGGGCATGAGATGAGAGGTCTCCAGGCTGCAGCCATACCCGACTCAAATATCCAATTATTTGTGAAATCGTGCAAACAACAGCCTTTTTAAGTCATTTGAGAAGGAAGGAGTGGTAGCACGCAAGCTCCCAAGTTGACCCTTGTCTGAGAAATAGAGTTTTGGGAAAAGTTCAGCTTTGGCAGCTTTACCTATGCTAATATACAATGACTGAGGAAGCCTAGTAATGAGTCCATAGCAACCAGTTTGCATGTTGAATTTGTTACCCAGTGTGCTTTGTTGGTCTCAATATTGTTTTATTTCATGTGAATACTAGTTTACTAGAGAAGTAACTTAGTATGTGAAGTAATGCAGTAATGCAGTGAAGTGTGCATTTAGTTTCCATACTTATTGTGTTTCCACAGCAATGTTAGTAAGTAAATCTACTGAATGGCCAAAGGAACAGTGGAGTTTGATGTGTAAGACAAGAAAGCAGAGGTTAAGACATGTATGTCAAAGTATGTCAAAAAAACAGTGGCTATCTGTACATTTTTACCAAGTGCAAACCAGAACAGAAGGCATCAATAAATTGTTGGGGAGGGTCATGCCTTGTTCCCAATCATTTTGGAGGATCATAGAAAAATGTATTAATGCCAAAGGGAGGGTCAATTCTTTTTAGACTAAAGACCCAAAACCTGCGGTATCCCCTTAAATAAAAAACTAAGCGATTCTTTCGACCCATCATCAAGTAAATATTGGAGTAATTTTTCCCAAGCCAGATGTCACCTAAACATGCTGACACTAAAATGGCATTTTTAGACCAATCAGGAGAAAATTAACTTTTCTGGAGACCTGTTTCTGTCTCAGCAACAAACTCTCGCAAGATCTTGGGACACAGCTAAGCTTACATCAACTAATGAGCAAATGCCACAAATAACTAATTTTCGTTATGCCAAAGATGGCTTTTAGCTGTGTAAATATCTAATGTTGGCAAAAGAAAATATAAATAAATGATGCAACTATAACTTTTCATCACAACGTTCACTAAACTTACAAAGGCATGCCCACTTATGAGACAGAAAGTGTATGCCATTTCCATTTCATACCATTGCTGCAGCTTGAAATGTGCTATCTTTGTTTATTGAGAGTATTTGATGTAATTAATCATTTGTGAATGAACTTACATGGTATTAACTCAAGAGAATGTCTTGACTTTTTTTAATTAAAACAAAATAAACCTGAAAGGTCAAATCACCCAAATTAAAACAAAACCGAGTCAATAGGTTGGCTTAAGAATAGAATTCAGTTTGTGGTGCTCAAGGCATTAAAAAATTACTTTTAAGAATGCAACACCTCTTCCTAGAATCAGAGTTGGGTACTGCATCGTCACATCCTTGAATGTGTGGACAAAATACAAACAAATACTTTTAATTTTTATTTTTTTAAATACTTTAAAATTGTCATTGCTAAAATCATCTTAATCCTTTGTGACTGTCTGACAGTATCATGCTGGGTATATCCTGCAGCAACTTGTTGCAGCTCTTCATCGAAGCTATATGTATGAAATATTCAAACCCAAAAGTCCATATTTTATATGACTGCACCAATCCTCATTTAATCACATGAATATATTCTATATGTCTTGTGTATCATTATATACCTACACATTTTCACAACATTCAGTCTGACATAGATGGTATATTTACTATAATTCAAAGCAGCAACTATTATATTTTTACATTATGAATGGATAAATGACTGTAATCTGTAATGGGTAAGTTATAGTGATGAATGCAAAGATCATTTGCACCTAACTAGGCCTCAGCTCTACAGAGTTGGAGAACTGTTTTCAGCTCATTGTTTTGGTTTTCTGCTCCACAACTTTACCTCCAAGTTCCACCGTATGTGTAATGGCTGCAGATCGACTCCACTGCGTGATGGCTCCGTGCTCCGCTGTCTGTCAATACCTACCAGGTCCAGATTTGTTGCGGAACGGCTGCGGCCATGACTCAGTCTCAAGGACCCACAAGATCTCGCAAATTTATGTAGAATAGAACCACAAAAACAAGAACAGTTAGTTTCCATCCAGAGGAGTAGAGGGGAAACTACTCTGTGCTGTGTTTTCAAGGTGTAGTGCAGGGAAATATGTTCCTCCATGAGCACGGTTTATTTTATTTTGAAAATTAACCAGATGTTTTATGTTATTTCTGTGCTCAACCTCCTGTCCCACACTATCTGCCGTGTGCAGAATTGCTGCGGAGCTTTTCGGCATCCGGCAAAAATAGAAGCTCTGCGTATCTGCTCCGGGGGGCTGCGGATCGGGGCTGCCGGATCCGCAGTGCATGGAAATACACACATTGACTTTAATGGAAACCTAATGATCCGGAGTGGATCCCCAGCCGTTACGCATCCGGTGGAAATTGGGGGTTACTGTATTGGTTCACTCTTACTGCTCTCATGGTGTTTTTTTTGGAAACAGAAGCCTTTCTAAAAACCTCACTGTATGCTACCTGCCCAGGACAAAACTGCACACAGACACAGTTAGTGACTAGCTGGTAGCATAGTGGAGCACTTGGCAGCTAAAGAGACCTCAGGTGTTAGCAAGACCAAAACTGTGAAAGGAGTGGAAATATTTGACTTACATTCACCAGGTGACCAGAAACATGATTCCAAATGAAATGCACAATGTACCATTTGAGTCAGAAAATTATATAAATGTACCTGGGATGCTATATAGTGTTTTATTCCCAAAAGGAAGACTAAAAACAACATACACACATGCACAGACACTGAGACAGCAAGGTCTTTCTCTCTAATTATGCTATTCCAGGAGCCATAATGATCACTCTCTCCATCTTTCACTCTCACTCTATAAAAACCATCGACTGCAGGACTATATAGCATGATGTTCTCCATTAACCAGCCAACAAGGGCTGACGCTCACCCACAGTGGCTTGTGCCAAACCACTACTGTCCTCCCCACATCCTCTCACCTCTCTCCTCCTCCTCCTCGACTTGCCACCCAGAGCTTCCTTTCAGCAGACCCACAGTACACACAAACTGTATAAAAAATTGTATGGCAACAGACTTTTCTTCTCTGAGTTGTTGGATAACAACCCTGCCCGGCAGCGCCGGAGTGGGACTCATTTTCAGCCCTGGAATTTCATGCCTGGGACTGGCAGGGCTTTTTGTAAAATATCGTTTCCAAATACAGTTAGTGTTGTTTCACAATTTAGGCTTATTATAACAGTTAACAATATAAATGTGACTTCCACACTGACAGTTTTTTTTACAAAGCTATAAGAAAAAGCCAAGTCAGCTTAATTCATGTAATACTTAATCATCTGGCATCGTTGACTATCTCAGGGCATTGTATTGTATGGTGCAAGTCTACACCATACTCTTCATTAATATTAGTTGTTATTATATTCACTTAATGAGCAATCCTACATGCCCAGTCTGGAGTTCTGCGCTCATGGCTGGTGCTTGGTACTGGCTCATCATTGTTACTGTTAACATCAAACTGGACTAGTAGCTGCTGCTGAAGAGAGCTAGAAAATGTTTGATTCAAAAACATGAAGGTTGATTTGCAGGCTACTTTGTATTTGTATTGGATTTTGCATGGACGCTAGCTAAGCTTACCCGTCTCAGTCTTCATTTGGCGTTTCACTCTCCCTGGTTTTAATGAAAAAGTTGCTCAGTTTAGATCACCTAGCTCCGTCAGTTTCTAGAGCTTTCCAACCGTTTTTGCACTTTGAAAGAGACACTGTGGTGCGATTCCGATTTAATAAAATGTTATCAGACCCATACACTTGTGCACAGTTTCTAGCGTTTTAATTATGACGGAGTAGGCCTAGCTGTCAAAATGCTCTACATCCAATCCATGTGTTCTGTACAGAATAAACCTTTAAATTAGAAAAATGGCAATTAAAATCCCTTCAATTCAAAATCAATAAAAACTTTACACAAGCCGTCATCATGTTGACTCGATTGTGAATCAATCAGCTGAGAGGCCTGCTTTTCCCAGCATGCTCTGGGTCTGCCTGGGTCTTGCAGTCGGTGAAAAGCAAGGGGGTAAGAGAGTGTCCGCTTCTTTGGCGCCATTTTAATGCTACAAAACTTGACAGCAAATAACTTTACATCTGAACCGTTTAAAAACTTACGTTGTCCACTGTTCATTTCTAAATCACGATAATGTATAAAAGGCTCCATTACCTTACGTTGTTTGTTCATTGGTTTTGTGTCATTTGGATTATTGTTCTGTTGTATGGTCTGCGGCATCAAGCAGTCATTTAAAAAAATTACAAGTTGCACAAAATAAGGCTGCAAGACTGGTTCTTGGTTGTTCTTCGAGAACTAGGGTTGCAGAGATGCATGAACGTCTTGCTTGGTTGGAGGTCAAGCATAGACTATCTGTTAATTTGTTAGTATATTTTCATGGAATTATTAATACTGGGATTCCTAAATTTCTTTATGATAATATAACTTATTGCTCAGATATGCATTCACATTATACAAGAGGGGTGAATAGTCGACAGATTTCTTTACCACTACCTAAATCTGACTGTATGAAGAGGACTGTGTTTTATAGGTCAATTGTATATTGGAACAATCTTCCAGTTGGGATTCGGGACAACAAGGGAAAAAAGGGTTTTAAAAAAAGACTTAGACTACATTTGTTTTCGATATCATAATTTTATCTGGATTGGTTGAGTGAGGTTGTATCATGTGCTATATTATTCTTTATTATATTTAGTTTGTTAGTACTTTTTGCATTGTCAGTTTTGTTTGTGAATTTATATATGATATATTTGTGAGTAATTTTGGTTGTATTTATTGTCTTTTGGATGTATTGTTTGGACCCCAGGAAGACTAGCTGTCGTCTTGGCGTCAGCTAATGGGGATCCTTTGAAATAAACAAATAAACCTTATACCTTACGTTATGGCTCCGTAGCAGACGTTTTGTAAAAATAGGCTAAAGATTGTGTCATAACCAAGCGACTTGCTGTCACATAGTCGATAAATCACAGTATTGTCAGGAGAAGCATGCAGTTTCGACTTACATCAGATTTTTAATTACTAATGTTAACTTAACATCCTTAACATTTTATTTAGCAATAATTAGCATGTGCCTGTTATCTCCTATGCTCTCCGTCTCTGTAAGATTGGAAATGATTGAGATTTCTCTTGGCACAGCTACTAGAAGACTTACAACTTTCAGACAGGCTGCTCACATCACATCTACGTCGGCAAGCTCAGTTTGAGGCTGCACAGTAACGCCCAGCACTCACCAGTAAAGTGCTTCTAATTTCCTTCACTGGTCTCCGTCCAGAGCAACGGGATCTGTTGATGCATTTCTTTAACTGTCTATAGTGAAAAGCATTTACACTGCTCTCTAATTGATCCTCTACACTGGTCTCCGTCCAGAGCAACGGGATCTGTTGATGCATTTCTTTAACTGTCTATAGTGAAAAGTCATCATTTGCATCACGGTGCTGCATCGCTGCATATGCATGCCTGAAGCCTGACAGCATCCATGCAACTATGATTTCAACCCAGTGCCATGACTGAAGATTGCAGATGACCAGTAGCCAAAATTGATGTAAAAGGGAATTCAAAACAAATGAGGGTTTCTGACAGATGTAGTGTTTTGGCTTTGTTCAGAGACAAAAGCTTTCTTTCTGCACTGAGCTCTGCAGCGTAGGTGGTGGTAGTTGCAGGATTTAAGCTGGTTATGTAAAATCAAAGATGCCAATCTGACATGAGCGTTAGTTGTGGCCCTGAGGGCTGCTGTGGGCCTGTCAGCATGGAAGGGAGTGTGGAGGGCAGCCCCTGTTAATATATGAAATTACACATCCCCTGCTTCACTTTCACGGTGAGTTGCGTATTTAGTTTTCTGTGTTTCTTGATGAAGTCTTAATCATCCCTGTGTTACTTAAGGGGCCTTAACACTAAGGTTTAGTGATAATTTAATATTATTTTTCATCACATCTCAGTGGAATTTTAATTCACACTAAGTGTCCACTATGGTAAACTCATTATTTCCTCAGCACAGCTCCTATATCAGGGGTCCTGTGTGCTCTGCAGCTTATGGAGGCCCAGAAGATTAGGACTGGTGTGTGTTTACAGTCTGCAGGGTCACAGAGGACGGTAACTGTGGTCGTACCTCCACATTGAGAGCTCCATGAGCTCACAGGATCTCAGGGGCGAGAGCATTCTACTGCAGTTGCCCTGTTGAATAAGCCCTGACGGGGCCTGTAATCAGCAAGACATTTCTTATATAAGATGTGTCCGACACAAGTTGGTAGACAGTTGCCCCCCTGATACGTAATAAACCAGACTTTAGGGTCACACAGACGTACACAAACACACATGAAGCCTGGCTTGCTAGCTGTGGCTGTGGTCTAATTGGGAAAGGACAGAGTTAAAAATAGCATGTGGTGTCGCTGGTATCTCATAATGACATCCTGGCTAGACTAGAGGCCAGATCCGCTTGCTGTTCACTTCACTACATTTATGAAACCGCCATGAGGGAAATCTGTCAGGGAAAAAAGTGCACCACTAGTCGAGAGGTATTTGGTTATGGTACTGGTATGGGGTGGGTTTTCTGAACTGAGGACATAATGTGCCAGCACTGTTACCACACCGCACTAAGGGGAAAGCAGGGGATGCATGTCCTAACATACCTGTAGTCCGTGACAGACGGGGTACTTTCCCCCTCGGCAGATTAACAGCAGCTCAAGATAAAAGCACACAGGTGGCAAATGTTCATTTCATCTATCAATGGACTGCTTTTGATTCACATAACCTTTTACAAATGTCTTACATTCAACTTTTTTTTGACAGAATGCAAACATACACTCCTCTCATAGTGTCAGAAACAGTTGTGGCCAAAAACAAAGTTACATAAAATGGTAAGATGGTGGGTAAGATTTTGTTTTAAGTCTGGATTTTAGTTATTTGCATTATTACAAATCTCAGTGTGATTTTGAATGTACTTCTAATGGTTTTACCCTTTTTGGAAGGAAAAAAAAGAAAAATACCTCAATAGGCAGAGTAGAAATTAGTTATATATAGTTCTTGGTTAATAGTTTATATTTCCTTACACCAAATGTGATTCAAATTTAATTTCAACTTTAGTAAATGATTGAAAAACTAAACGTAAATGACAATTTCCCACATCATCATTTTGGTTTGTATTCTTTATTGTTTTGTAATTGTTTGTTTACCTTTGATCTGACCCTAATGGCTGGAGATCAACAGGTTTGCAGACAGGTTAGAGAGCTACTTATATAACTGCACAGTTATACTTTGACTTTATTGTGTATGTGTTGGCTTGGGTGAGTAAGAGATCCAAACGAGGTGTGAAAATGTCTGAGAGGTCGACGAGGGAGAGGGAGAATGTGTGAGAAGGTTGAGAAAGAAAAATGCCAGTTGTGATAAAACAGGATGTGCGTGCAAGCGTCCCTCTGAGTTGTAACTGTTTGTGCTTCTGTGTCAGTGTACAGCTCTCCGACAACAGCACCCTGTCATTACCATCCTTGACTTCTGATTACTACATGGCCTGTGGAGGTGCACCTGGGATGCTGCCCACACCTGTCCTGGCCTTTCTCAGGTCTTAAAATGATTTAAGGGCTCCTTATTCACTTCCTTTTCCAGTTCGTCCTCAGTAGTCATTCCCATGTTTTAAAATGTTTTTACACTTGTAAATCAGCCTGGAAGAATGCTTTACCCTCTCCTAAAAACTCTTATGTTATGTTACGGCAACAGCATGTAATACCCCCCCGGTGTACAGGGTCTAAGCCTGTCGGGACATGTTTCTGTAGGTTACAGTGTGTGTGTGTGTGTGTGTGTGTGTGTCTGTGTGTGTGTGTGTGTGTGTGTGTGTGTGTGTGTGTGTGTGTGTGTGCGTAATAAACAGTCATTGCTTCTAACCCACAGCTCTGAGAGTGACATGCTGTGGTTGAAAATGATGCTCTAATGTTGACAGGTCTATGATATATGATACGCATTAAACCTATAGGATAATAACAAATCAATAATACAGTGCAAAATAAATGGGCAAAATCCACAAAAAATATTGTTTAAAGCCACTATGTGTACTATTACAAAGAACAGGCTAAAAGTCACACATGGACTGCACCAATTTTTAGCCATGGTAACGGCACCACATTGGTTCAGACAGAATAAGATGGACTTGATGGATTTCCGTGCCTTTGTGTACAGCCATCCCTGTTCCCAAGAGGTTGAATCCGTAAGGCTTTGGTGATCCCCTGACTTCTGTCTAGTGCCTCCAGCAGGTCTAAGTTTTAATCTGACTAATACTTTGGTTTATGAATGATAAATACATGAAACACTAATGACATGCCTCTGTTGGGCTTTGTTTTTAGTGCTAATTAGCAGATGTTAGTAAAATAAAATACTAATCCTAATCACATAACGTTTGAATGTAGAGTGGCTATAATGTAGTCAGTCTGACAAACAACAGGTTTATTTTTAGCTGTTTTGCTGATTCAATGTCTAAAGGTCTTATTCAAATAAAGTTTGAGTGATTGATTAAAAAAAGATAGATGAAAGCATTTTGTAGGAAATTTTTGAAATTCATAAAAGCAAATTGTCATAAAGAATCTTTTTTTCTAACTTTGAAAAGGTCTGAAAAAAAAGGTCTGAAAAAAGACAGCACTCTCCGGTATTCTGTTACAGACAATTATAAGAAGTGCATGTCAGTTGTTTTTGACAGACTGGTGAAAAAGGTTAGAGGTTAGGACCATAAGACAAAACCCTTTAATTCTGCACCTTTGTGTGACAAAACATTAGATGATGCCGGAGGCTTTTCCTTTAAAGGTTACACTTTCACACATTCTTTTTTGTGATGACTCCCATCCATGTTTTCCTGTTGGATCGTTTTCTTCTTCTCTCTCTTGCTTTAGCTTTGTCTCGTGGTCGCTCTGTCCCTAAGCTGCCTGCCAGACTTGAGTTGAGTTGAACATGTTGTAGATTCAACATAAATCCTGCCTCCTCACTTACATACATATGGGGGTGGAGTAGGGGATTGTGAGTTGGCTCTCACTGTAAAACAACGATTTAGCAACTGAACACAATCTTTCTGAAAAACTTCTAGCTCTCTACTCCCCCCTCACTCCTCCTCTTGCTGTAGTCATTTAGAGCTTTTGGTGACTGTTGATTCCTGTGCTGGACTTCTGCTGATTTATGTCCTCCCTGTGCAAAGACAAAGGCAGCACAGAGCTTGAGAGGTGAAAGGCTACTCCTTGTACATACACAGAGGTATGCAATGCTGCAGTCCACCGCAGCCCCCACCACTTGGCTAGCCCTATTCTCCAAAAAGGCCTGCTCCATATATCATCTGCGCACCACCTCAAAAGTAGGTCAATAAAAGAAAGTTTGGACTGCAGTTCTCAGAAACTAAAAGAGGATAAACTTTCAGTAGTTGAGTGTGTAACGGGCCAGTGAGCATGACCTAACCTAGTGTGGTGTACACGTTTTTAGGCCATCCTCTGCATGAAGAAAGAAGGAAACATACTCATTCATTCTTATCCAAAGTTTGTTGAAGTATCACTTTTATTATACTATCAACTGTGAGACCCCAGTGGATCTGCATAAATTAGCCACAAGTCTTAGTTTATCATATAGTTGCAGTTAATGTGTCACTTCTCTAGCATACACACATACACTCAGAAGAGAGCCACAATCGACACACTAACATGAAGAAACCCGAAAAGTGCACACAAATAGAGCAGGTAAATCCCCCAACAAAGTGACAAGGAAGTAGATTCACTGTGCTATGCAGTTTGCTATAGCTACTGGGATTTCCAGGGACTACCAACTGTGTTTACTTTCAGTCAGATTTAAAGATGTATATGTCCGTGTAAAGTTTGTTGATAGCTAAAGCACAGATATGTAACAATTGGTACGACCTTTTCAGGCAAGGTGAATATCAATGTTATAGGACAGTTTTGCTTGAAGAGCTTTGTTTTTACACCTACCTGTCTACCTTTTTTTTTGTACTAACAAAAGCTCTTAATCTCTTTACTCTTTCTCATTTAGCAAATACATTTCAGTGCCTTGTTTCTGCTCTTTATAATAAAGTGAATTTGAAATATAAACAGTTAGGTATACAGTGGAATAAATGCAATACGTCCACATAGTTCAAAACCATCAAAACCAGAGCTTTTGATTTGAGACATTAAACTTTAATTTAGACTTTAATCTTGAAAGTGAAGACTTCAGACTTGACTTAGAATTGACTGCTGTGAGAATTGACATACTTGATCCCCATTGACTTCAGACTTGAAGGCAAAGTTCAACATTTTTAACAACACTTTCCAAGACTTTTCCTTGACTATAAATAGTTGTGACTTGACTTGGATTTCCCTGTGGGAGTTGGTAATAGGATGTATGAACAAGTATAGTACCGGTATAATGTAGCCCAGTATAGAAGAGCTCATTTTGGTCTTGCTGACTCTGTCTCATGCAGCTCAGTTCAAAGTACCATCAGCTTTCATGTCTGAAGGCCTGCAGGATCAGATGCCTTGGAGGTGAGGAATTCAAACAAAAAATGGAGGGATAAAAGAGGTGAGAACATTGGAACTACATGGGGAAGCTGAGACACACAACATCACACATGCACCATGCTTCCACTCATGCATTCCTATTAAATGAAGGCCAAGCGGGAGTGTTCGTCTCACACAGGGAGGAGCCGTCAATCTGTTGTTCGGCGGCAGTTTGAAGAAGCATGAGTAGACAGATCTGCTTTTACCAAAATGTAAAATATATCAAATTTACTTGTCGCCCCTACTCTCTTCTGGCTTTGCTTGGCAAGTCAGATTGGACATAATACAATTCAATGAAACTGATTTAATGAAGAGAGAAAGGTAGCGAGAATAACATTCAAATGACACAGGAAGACAGCTGCTTTGCAAATTAGCATCCCTGAAATGTTCACTCAAATATGGGAGGAAAAGGCATGAAAATAAAACCAACAATGTTGATTTTTCTTTAACAACCCTTGGATATTAATTACGAATATTGTCTCTGCACTCTGTATTGCAAAAATGTCTTTGCATCCCACCCTGAGTGTTGACAATGTGAAAAAAGCGGCTTTTGCAGAGGCAGAGTTTTTGTTGTTTTAGGCTCAAACCTGATTGGTGCTCCTTAATGCACTGTGGAGGAGATGAGGAAAGGATTCAGGGCAGAGGGTAGGAAGTCAGGGAGGGGAAGAAGTGGGAGACAAGCAGGTCCTGTTGGGCTTTGTTTTTTAAAACACACCATCTTCCATCTGGACCTCATTGGACAGAGAAACCTGAATATCATCCCAGTTATGCAACTCAGTTAAACCAGTGTAGACCTCCATGTAGGACAATCACCAGAAACATCTTTATACAAGGTGATCATCCAAGAGGTCATGTATTGGAGAATCACTGGCAACTTTTTTTGGGAGTGGATGGGTGGGAGAATTAGTATCCTGGCTGGCTTTGTGAGTGAGCTAAAGGTCAATAGCAAAACAGTTGGGGTCTTGAACGTGTGAACATGGGTACAAGGTCTTAAATTTTGGGTCAAGGGTTGACGTTTATGGGCCAAAGAAAGTGTTTAGTGTTTAGAGACCAACCTCAAGCCAGCAGACAACGTAAGACTCCTTCTCCACAGGCCCCAGGAAGCAACAGAAGAGGTAGTTTTGTTTCTGGGTCTGAGATGAGTTCTTCCTTAGTGGCAGTGGGTTTATTGTTCTAGCGAAAGGGGAGAGGATTGATGCCTATAGGTAGCAGGGGAGAAAAGCCGTGTGCGGCCAGAGTATCTGGAATGCATTACATATCCGTCTCCCAGTTGAAAAATACCTCACCTCACAACATCGCACTCCCCATGTGGTCCAGGCTTGCTACACAAGCTTCATGTTACTGAAGGATCAAGGAATCGCACGCTAACAGGCAGTGGAACAACAGGCGTTCGGTTCCGATCTTTTAAGAGTTAAATGGTGGGAAACATCTCTGACGCTGATGGAGAGTTGTTTTCCTATGACTACATAGACTCTCAATATTGAAACTCGAAGAACCACGACTGACCAAACAGACACCTTTTTTAAAGATTATATTTTGAGCATTTTGTTTTCACAGGACAGATGAAGACATGAACGGGGAGAGAGAGGGGGAATGACATGCAGCATTGTGCCACAGGGCGGAGTTGACCCAGTGGACGCTGTGGTGAGGAGGAAACCTCCACATACTGTATGTGTGCCTGCTCTACCAACAGAGCTAACAAACTGACACCTTTTTTCAGCAAAAATGTAGTATTAAGTTTTTAGGAAAAGAAAATGAAAACAAATAAAGCAATGCAGGATTAGTTGTATTTGTCATTACTATAATAAATAGTTTGTTTTCTATTTTTACATTAGAAAGAATTACATCATTTTTTGATTGCAGCTAATGTATATTTTCTATGAATATCTATAAATATCATACATTTGTGGCCTATATATACATTTACATATACTAATACTATTTTGTGTGTAACGATGATATTCTCCATCCATGCATTGTTATAGTTGGTTCTGTTGTAGTGGCTGGTTGGGCTTAACTGTTAAGTCAATGTTATTGCATAAATGCAAGAAATTATAATATTTCAACAATCTTTATTAACAAGCTCCTTACAACTCTATAATTATATTTATGTGATTCTAAAAAAAGAAGCCCTTCCCTCATGCAACTATTTTATAACTATACACCAATGTCTAAAGTGAAGTGACCATATTGTAAAGAAACATGTCTCTTTATCTATTTACTGCAGTCACTGGTTGCCTCTTTTGGACTTGCCCTAGTCAGCAGTAGGTGATAAAAGGTGCATTAGGAAAAAGGAAAAAATAAGTTTCAGATATACTGTATCTTAGCTATTATCTGGAGAACTCTCCACTTATACATTTTATATTAGACTGTGGAAGTACTGATACCAGTGGTTTAACACAGAGCAGTGCAAAGAATCAGCTGGATGCCTGCTGTGATGAGAAAAGAGGACATTTCAGAGAGCTACCTGGCCTGTGGGCAGTCTCCATCTTCCCTGGCATTTCTGGAATCCCTTTGTACACAAGCACTTTATCTCAAGCCAGTAAACTTACTCTATGGCCTCCTTGCCTTTCCAAACAGATTTTATGGCAGCCCACACATAGCATTCTGGGCTTAAACTTCCAGCTACAAAGGCTGGTGATCTCAGTTGAGCTTTTTAACCGTTCATCACACAACCTTTGTTGCTTTTAATGCCACTGCTTGCACGTGCTGCCTGATCTGCTGTATTTGGCTGGCTTTAATGACACAGTGCAGTATCTCCAAAACTGTATAAGAATATGCCGGCTGTCACAGACAAACATACACACTTAGGTTGATCCCCATCTGTATAATGTATAGGCTCATTCTAATCCAAACACCCTAAAAGTGGCTCAATCAGTGCTCAAATTTAGTGCCAATCCATTCTTCAGAACATGGGGCCCAACATGATCTAAAGGCTACCAGCCTTTTTTGATTTATTATTGTGGGAGTGATCGAGCACACACACACACACACACACACACACACACACACACACACACACACACACACACACACACTCACACACACACACACTAACCACAATCCCGAATGCAGCTGCACATATGCCATGTCAAAGGAGGCCTTAAATGAATTGGTCAATTGTTGGTAATCATGAGATCTATATTTTCCCCAATGCACCAACAATCTGGCTTGCATTAGGCTGTCCAGGGGTAAAAAAAAACTTGCAGACTTGCAGGAGGACATACCTTAAAATGGCTACCCTGTCCACATGTTGCCTGGAAGTCTGTCAAACCACGAAACAAAAGCCTCTTCTGTTGTCTTTTGAAAGGCAGCCTCATTTTGAATTGACCAGGCCATGTTCGGGAGACTATCTGAAGAGCATCCAGATGTCAGAAGACTCAAGTCGAAGCAGCCGCCATCAACTGTGGGCACTGAGTTATTATTACACAGCTTAGAAATTGCTCCAATATTAAATCTGTGGGCTTATTTTGGGCTTCAGCAGAACTTCATGTTTTTGCCACAACAGAACAGAGTGTGCGTGAGAGTGAGGGACTGTAGAGTACATCAAAAGAACAATGGAGGCTGTTTTGTCAGCCTTGCAAATTCAAAGGCCACTAATGGAAGTTAATGGAAGAAAATTAAAAGGTAAACAATAGGTGAAACAGTTTGTTGATGTAAATGAGGTTACACTCAAGCGTATAAAACATTTTAAAAATCCAAATCTGTCTGGGGTTTCCATTCATAACAGTTAACATTGTCTCCCTGTAAGCCTTGATGACCACATTGTTCCATGGATCTGGATCTCCTGTCTCATGCATTCTTCTCCAGTATCATGTTACAGGGCCTGTCTCAGCGGGGAGCCCTTCTCCAACAGGCTTTTAATTGGCTTTAATTTCTTAAGTGTTGTGACTAAATGAGCCATGCTTTCAGCACTGCTCTGCACTCTCCAACAGAGAGATCTGGACTTGTATCAAACACATAAAGGTGCTGTCCAGAAAACTGGACATACCAGATCTCAAGCTGTTCAGAGATTTGTACACCAGAGGTGTTAAATATTTGTTACAACAGATGAGGTCTTGTTTAACATTGCCTGGCAATACTTTTTACCATCAGGTATTGAGCATAATAGGGAATGGTATGAAATGAATTACAGCTAATAACAATACCAATGTATTTTATGGCTTCATGGCTACAAAACATTTTATAGAAGACAAAATGCAGCTTTCCAGTAAGAAAGATCCCAGATGTTCCCAGATCTTGCATCCCAGTGACTTTGATGATTTCTTAATGTTTCCTCTAATGCCATCATGAGGTACTTGTGTGTGGTTTTAAATAAAATATCTAAATAACTAGACATTCATGTTCCCCTTAAGATGAATTGTGATAACTTTTAATCCCCTGACTTTTCCTGTAGCAACATCATCAGGTCAGAAAGTCTTTTAGTCTCATAAAATACTGGACAGACCTCTTCAGCCTTCTACAAATTATTTAAATGAAACAATCTGAGTCAGAGTTTTGGTTGAACTGCTCACAACTCATACATACATCAAACTTATCCAACTTGTCATGAGTAGACATTGCTTTTAAAGTGGTCAGAGACCAATGTTGCAGACATATATCATCATAGATCATTTCCTTCTTGCAGTATGTTTGCAAGAACTTTTTGTTCCCTGTGTTTGAAAAGAATGTGTATCTTTAAAAAAGAATCATGTATCTGCTATCTGCTTCTGATCTGTAGAGTGGCCTGTGTTTGTCCAATGACTTAACCAGCACACTGGAAAGGTTTCTAAACCCAAACAAATGTGGAGATATCATACCAACGTGACATCCAGGGTTGCCACCATGAACATGCACAATAACAATATGACAGCATGTTGGCAGTAATGCAGTACAGGAATCAGTACCATTTGACAGAAATGTTTGATACACATTCGCTCAAGTTTTATTTAACCAATTCAGCTGCTTGTGGGATAGTGAACTTGGGGTAAATTCACATTGTTTTAGAGTGTGTAATATCCTGCACTTTTGTCTATTTCTGAGTCAAAATTGGAGCACAACCTACTTAATGTTGGTCTGACCACAAATTGGACAAAGTTCTCCCTCCAGCATAATTGTTCCTTCCTTATCACCTAAAGCAGTGTCAGCAGCTCTTAACCATCCTAAACTTCTCAGTCCCAGCTGCCCAGGTATCACTCAACACACCCTGGCTTTATCCCCCACCTTCAATTTGGCTTTATTGCTGATGTGGAATGCCTGGTATGTCCATAGGCTCACCCATCCTCTTCATCCACACGCACAATCAACAAAGCAAGCACATGCCTGGGCTTGTACTTTTCCACAGCAGACCTAGTTCCAGGGGCAGGCCTGGCACTGATACATCCAGACATGGTCAGGTAGGGTTTAACCAAACCCCTGTCATGGCACCAGCTCCAGGGCCTTGTCTGCCTGTCTGTCACTGTGAGCAGGTGGTGCCTAGAAGCCAAGTTCCAATCTGAGATTTCACCTCTGTTCGCCCCAACATTGAGCTCACCCAGGGTCCTCTTCTTTGTGTCGGTTGGCATTGAGGAATCATGTTGCCTGTTTGAAATATTCATGCTGCGCCAGACTTGATGAAAGGACACATTCTTCTTGCTCCCACCTTTTCTGCTGAGGAAGTGTGGAAATGGGCCCGCCGAGGGGCAGAAACAGATCCAGCCTGTGGATGCAGGGAAAGTCTGTCAGGATCTTAGAGTCAGATATCCTAAAGAATTTGAGTAAATGCATACCTATAGATGCACACATACCCATGCACACACAAGCAAATGCACAAAAAGTATATTTCTCGCATACACACGTGCACACATATTCATGCTTTGCTTGCTGGAAATGATGGATGATGTGCATGAAATTCTCCTACACTTTGCAGACATTTACCTCCCCTACATCACCTCTTGTGGGAATAAGTGGAGGTCCTCTTACATTTTAGCTGTCTCATGGGAGACGTAAAAAAAAGAGGCCCAACATGTGCTGCACATAACGTTTCAGCTCGGAAGTTTACTGTCCTAATAATGTGGCTAAACAAATGCCAAATCAAACAAAGCGCTCTGGCCATCCTCCGGTCTTGAAAGACAGAGGACACACACTTGCTCTCATCCCTTGATTGTTCAGTGAAGGTGTGGAACTCAGTGCCAGGAGTTCTATCTTATGAATCAGGGAGAGGTTTACTTTTAGTTATTTCTCATGTGTAGACATATATACATCATGATACTATACATACATATATATATATATATATATATATATATATATATATATATATATATATATATATATATATATATATATATATATATATATTTACATACTGTACATACAGAAACCAATTTAAAGCCAATTCAACACTTCTTGAGAGTGGTATCAGAAAGAAAGATCTCAAAGGAACTGTTGGGAGATAAATGCTGTAAACAAAAATCTAAGGCTCAGTCTACAGCCATCAGTCACCATGGAAAGCTGTGTAAGCAGACACTTTCTCTGTTGCAAAGCTTTGTTTGCCTGTTTTTTAATACGTGTGCATTCTTGTGCATGTAGACAGTGTCCTCACAACACCTCAGCTGCTTTGGGAAGTGCTCGATATGCTCTTTGTGCACTGTTGACTCTGACTTCAGTGGAGTAAGCGTAGCCTGTCATTAGCGAGCATGGCATGGGCATGCTGTTTAACCATTAGTGAAGAGTGGAGCTACAGCACCAGGCACTGCCAAGAACAGCACTGCTGTGCCACGAGGACAAAAGGGGAGGAGAAAGGCCTGTTGCTGTGCCTTCTCTGTGTCAGAGATATGCAGTATCTACACTCATTTTGCTTTCATATGGGAAGTGAGACGGTTGCCCATTGAAAATCAGTCAAACTCTAATTCCTTTTTCTTTGTAACCTTGCTCTCTCCATTTTTAAACCACACACTCCACACTGATTGACGGCGTGTTGGACTCCGGGCTCCTGCAGCAGCCGTTCAACATGTTTCCCGGGGTTGTGGGCGACATGGCCAATACGGACGAACGCACTTGTGACGCAGGCTGGCCAGGGGAACTGTTGAGTCGGTGTCTCTGAATTACAGAGTACAGCTGATGGCACACTGCTGAAGCTAAACCACCTCATTAGGTCGCGGTGACTGCCTTCGGTGCCCCCACACACACACACACACACACACACACACACACGTCCAGCGAGACTGCATCAGGCATGGTGATTAACTTCAGAGTAAACACGTCCATCTCCGAGGACTCAGGTCTCCACCATGCAGCACAGATGGCAACAAAGTTTACTGTAACAACCAACCAAGAAACACTGGAAGCCACCCATAAGTAATAAACCATTCTTACCAAGACTCATAATATTTGGTCAACACTGTGTGGCAAAACAGAGACAATAGTATATTGTAAGTTTGAGTTCACTTGCAGTTTAGTGTGATGTGTTGTGTTTTAAGTTGCTGCCTCCAACATTCAAACTCTTCCTTTATTGAAGCAGAGGAATGTTGTTTTTGACCTACAATCTCT
This sequence comes from Percina caprodes, assembly GCA_013375575.1. Classification (NCBI taxonomy): domain Eukaryota; kingdom Metazoa; phylum Chordata; class Actinopteri; order Perciformes; family Percidae; genus Percina; species Percina caprodes. The sequence continues at coordinate 686,501 of JABXJD010000069.1, read as the reverse complement.
CTGCAATTACCCTGGACCTCGAACAAATAACAGGGACGCAGCTATGTAAACTTCTCAGGAGACATTTTGAAACACAGTTCCCCCAAATGCATGAAGTTATAGTTTGAAATTTTCCTTTTCTGCAAAAAAAGGTGAATTTAGAGTTCTTCAAGTCCCACATCTGAGATTAACTTGGCCGACAGAGTAGATTGTTACAGCAGAAAAGCGTGCAAGGGCTGGATTAAATATTGCAATATCTGCAGCAAAGCAGGGCTAATTTGATGCACACTTCATTTGGTTTTACTACCCCTTGTCTCATGGGGTGTTGTAACAGAGTTTACCCTTGTCTGGGGAAATCTTTTACCCATTTACTAAATGTCTGTAGTCAGTGGTTTGATTTTTACTCGGGGCAATATGGAGCCTCTGCCAAGGCTTCACTGTGGAGAGGAGAATAAAAAACAAAGAGGCTTTCATTTTGTGTGTGTGTTAACTGTACTGTAAATGCTACACCCTCAAAGCAAGGCTTACTTTTTATAGAGTTTCTGTGTGCAGATTGCTTTTTTAAGTGTATCTTGTGCTTCTGTGTGACACAATATATTGTGTTAATATTTACATGTACATTTTCTGCAGACTACCTCTGTGCAGTGTGTGGTTTTGGAAAAATCATGTAGTTACGGTGTCATAATCACGCTCAGGTCATGGATGCTGCAAAGTGAGGAGACAGAGGTGTTGGGAAAGAGCTCCACACTGCAAGCTATGCAACCTACGCAGCTTCACACAGACAGCTGTAGACACCCTGTCTGGATGAACAGCTGGCCAGGATGTCTGGGAGAAAAGGAGGAGGAGAAAGGGAGAAAGAGACACCAAGATAGAGGAAGAGAGGAAGGGAAAAGATAGATGGGAAAAGTGAAATGGGAAAGTGGGACAGGAAGGAGAGGCAGACAGAGGTGACAAAAAGTAATAGACAGGGTCCAACACATCCAGAAGCTCCAGAGAGGGGCCTCTGTGTGGGAAAAGTGGGGTGAGGGTCATAAATCTGGCTGGGCCTGGCTGTCCTGGCTGCCTAGTTCCACACTGGGTTTGTTCAGGTGGCCCTCTCCATCAGCCTCCTCCTGCTGCTGCCGCTGCCTCCTGCACAGTGTGTGTAAGCAGTAAAAAATCACCGGCGAAAGAAAAATGTGTCAGAGGGAAGGAAAAGAAGCACTTCATGGTTTTATGGTTTCCTTCTTTCTGCAGACACACTCACACACTGAGTGACATAGTCTAAGAATTAGGCCTGTGAGCAGAAGTTTGGAAGACAAAGAGAGTTATGGGGTTGAACTTTGTGCTGTGAACTTTTTTAACCTTTATTGTTTGTCAGAACCTTTGGTGTGCACACTGCTAACTTACAGATACATGTATGCTTCATATTTCTGAAGATAGGTACACATAAAATATAATTAATTTGCTATCTAGTAGTATACAGTCAGTTAATGGTTTGAACAGATGCAAGACACAGGGTTCAAGGCTTTAAACACGCAAAACAAAAACAGTTGGAATGAAACATGAGTTTCACCTTTTTTATGTCTTATAATAGGTTTTCTTACAGGTTTTAGTGCAAAATATAAGAACAATTTTCAGTTCACCAAATTAGCAGCTCCTTTTTTCCCATATAAGCAAAGATACACACATACACAAACACATGCAGGACCAAAATAATAAATACTGCATGCAAAAAAAATTACCAAAAAAAAACGGGAATCTTGCAAATGAAAAACAAAGGCAGCTTTTTTACAAACATTAAAAAAAGGAAAAAATGGAGACTATAAATGGCTTGAATTTTCCAATAAAGAGCAACTGTTACAACCTCACGTTCCTCAAATAACTTAGTTTGCCACAAACCCCAATTTCACCATCTTTGTTCAAACTGATTTTAGATTTCTGGAGTAGGAGAAGGACATTTTAAGACTATAAATTAGTATTTTATAAATTTCCAAGCAGCAGTTGAGACTTACTAATGCATGTGAAATAGTGTCTCTTACAGGGTTTGCAAACAAAAACCTTTTACCTTTTGGAGTCATGAATGTTCAGATTTAGTTAATATTGTGCTCCATGATGGAAATGGCCCCTTTTCTGTGCTTGAATATGTGTTGTTGCACCTCTACCAGCCAGCCATGCAACCCTTTAGCCAGAAGCTGAATTCTCATGAAGCTGGAGGGTCTGCAGAGTTCAAGTAGGGATTTTTCAGCACACATTACTCAATTACACACATTACTGGAGCCAGAAAGTGGCCTCCTCATGGCTGAAGTCCAGCGACGCTGGCCTAGTGGGCAGACTGACAGTGGGAGACGATACAGAGAACAAGAGGCGAAAGGGGAATAGAAAATGGAGAAAACAGACATTCTGCACAATTCACACACACACACACACACACACACACACACACACACACACACACACACACACACACACAATGACTAGTTTGAGTTGTATTTCCGTAATGGCGGCAAAAAAGATGCGAGCAAGGCCATTCAGTTTGTTGTGGCAAAACTGCCAAATATCCAGAAGTTAAAGCTCGAGCAAGAACAATCTTTGCTGAGTTTTGTTGGTGACCATGATGTTTTGGCCTTCCTCCCCACGGGCCTCAGGAAAAGATTAATATTCCAGCTTGCTCCGTTAGTGGTGAAGGAGTTGGCTAAGGCGAATGCTAACAATGCTAAGCCGACCTCATGACCAAACGTTAGCAATGGTTTATGGCAAATCCAGAGTGGCTCTGGGCAGATCCAATAGTTTTAAATAAACTTCAACAGAGTACCCGCTTTCAAGAAAGTTAACACATGTCAATGTGAGTGGCCAGACTCTGTACAAATGAAATGTACGAGAGTCTGGTAGGACCATGCTACTGAAAATAGGCAGACACAGTTTATTTCACATGTACACATGCACAAAAAAACATGAAACACATATGAAAACATGCAACATAATGCGAGCAGAGCACCACATACTTTTCCACTTTGTTTCACGTGTTGGTGAGAAAGCTAGCGAGTAGACTGTGTGGACAGGCCCATTTTTCCTCTTTTTCCTGTGGTTGGAGTGTATGACTGGGGATTTATTTTTGCAGATCTCTGGAGGGAGGTCCCTGTTTTGCTGAATTTGAAACATCTTAAGTATCCGAGGCCCCCCCATCCCTGCTCCACATTAGAGAAATGGCCCATTCATTTGGACCTGTCAGAGTGCATAATGGTTCTCAGATCGTTTCTGCTTACTACTCGTCAAACAGGGTCACACAAACACTCTGGCCCTTGATCTCATTATGTAATTCACCTCTTTCTTTCTCTCTCTCTCTCTCTCTCTCTCCTGCGCTCACTCTCCATTAAGGTAGGATCATCAATGACAAAAAGTGGAGTGATTCACTGAAAAATTAGACAAATGGCCTCACATGAGATACAGGACATGTTTGCATGTGAGAGAGGTTTGTTGTGTCAGATGAACCTTTCTGTTGAAGCGGCCTGATGAATAGCAAGCGGATATTATCCTGGGTCAGGCAGTTTGACACGTGAGGATTTGGGCTTCCTTTGCCTCTTACAGGTAATAGTTTATTATATTGGCTACTTAAAGATCTAGCTGAAGCTGAAAAAGAAGATTTCCACAGGTTTCTGTCACTACAATACAATGACTAGTGCATTGTTCTGGAGACTAAAGTGAAACATTATCCAATTGACCATTCAATAAAACAGTGACTGCAAGATCTCCGGACCCCCAGAAAGTAGAGCAGTGACAGTTGGTGATAATTTGCCATCTACAGTGAAACTGCTGTGTTGAGTAATACACATGAACTGCTAATAGCTCCTTTTATCTGTAAACGTCTTAATCTCAGTGGTACTGCCTATGAGCTCATATTACATTTAGAGAACTAAAATGGGTGTTTTGTGAGTTGAAAACGGCCCCAATTTGAAACAGACCCGCTCATTTTAAGTCTCTTCCACTTAAGTTAATTGAATTTGACTCTAGCATTTTTTTTCTCCAGTACTGGCTCTCTAGCTGCTAAAGCATTCACTTCACATTCAAACTAAGTCTAAGCGACATCTTCATCCGCTTGCTTCCTCGCAAGACCAAGAAAGTTTTTGCCGATTGCTTACACACTGAAATCAAAAGTATTACACAATTATCAAAACCTTACACTCAAGCAGCCAAACATTGGCCCAGATGTGTACCACTATAAGCATAATGTCAGCTTCACACTGTTTGCACAACAATACACAGTGATTTGCAAAACACTAAACACACTTGTTTACATTAGAAACAGAAGTATATCATGATGTCAGTTCCTTGCAATTCCAAAGAACTGACTGTGAAATTACTACACCTATGAGCCGATCCGTGAAACACAGCCATCAAGTACGCAAACACATGATTGCTTACAGTAAGCACTATTTTAAAACAGGGACCGGTTTTTGTTACCATATGAAACACACACATTTCATATGACTTAATTCTGCTGTTGCTAACCTAAAACACTTCTAGCAATTCTATTTCATACTGATTAGAGTACTGTAAATGAAATACACAGAAAATGTGCAAATATACAAGTTCATCAAACACACAAGACCAATGCTGCAGACTGAGGGAAATATTATTTATTTCTCTCCCCATACCCAAATCAGCCGAAATGTCAAAATGAAGAATCACAACAAACTGTCCCAGTTTCCATGCTGCTACTGTAGTGTGCATAACACTGTTAGCTCAGCAAACAAAGGCAGACATAAAATACTGTATCCAGTACAGGGTACAATTGCAGAAAAAAATATATAAATCTAAAAACAATACAGAAAATACTATATATTATTTCTTCGCCTAGCTGGATCTGGCCAGAGTATTTCATCAACATCGTTGTTTGCTGAGCTAACAGTGTTATGCACACTACTGCAGTAGCATGGAAACTGGGACATGTATTGTTGTTGATTCTCCATGTTGACATGTTGACTGATTTGGATATGTGGAGAGAAATAAATTATATTTTCCTCAGTCTGCAGCATTGGTCTTGTGTGTTTGGTGAAGTTGTATATTTGCACTTTTTCTGTGTACTTCATTTACTCCACTCACTGAGAAGTAGAATTGCTAGAAGTGTTTTTAGGTTAGCAACAGTTATATGAAATGTGTGTGCTTTATATGATAACAAAATATGTGTTTTATACATTTGTGTATAGTTTTAACAAGAATGTTTAATTTTTAATTAATGTTTAATTGCAAAAGATCTAAGTTGTTCTGCTAATTGGGTTTGTGTTTGTCCTAATTGTGTGTAGTGTTCGGAAAAACCAGTCCCTGTTTTCAAAATAGTGTGTAAGCAATCAAAAAAAAACCTGTAGTATTAGTTTTAAAGTCATGGGGAAAACCACAAGGGTGCAAACACACACACACAAACACACACACACACACACACACACACACACAGAGAGACACACACACACACACACAAACACATTTGTCTCTTAAAAGACCAATAAACTTTGAGGCCAGCTGCCCTTGAGGGAAGTGTTCCAATTTAGAGAGGGCTAGTTCAGAACTAGGCCAGATATTTTCAGCCTCACGAACACTTCCACTTTTCTGGCCACAAGTTTTTGTGTACTTATATGACCGCTAAAAGACAGGTCACGTAAGAGACACGTCCAAACTTTTCCAGATCACTTCCTTTTAATGTGCGAAAGAGGATAAGTCTTCTTTTAGCCACGCTAGAGTGGTGGTGCCCGAGGGCCGTTTTGGCCCAGGCTGAAATATCTTGACTACTAGAGCTACTAGATTAAAGTTTTTTCCAACTGCTTACACACATTTTCAAAACTGTCTCATTTTTTCACACACACACACACACACACACACACACACACACACACACACACACACACACACACACACACACACACACAAAACAAGTATTTTTTTCTACAATAGCAATTTATCCAGTAATTCTTTTACTTTTGTTGTGTTGCTAAATTTTATGATTTGTGATTCTATTTTTCTTTATTTCTTTAGAAATTATTGTTTTTTGTAAAAACTCTTCTTTGATCACTGCATAAATTCTACTTTTGAGTTTTACAGAAGATTGAGTCTGAGAAAATGACAATAAAAATAAAAACACAAAGACTGCAGAGTTTTATATAAAGCCCATCAGTGTGTTGCTGGTGATATGAAAGAGTAATTCAAATGGTGCTTGTGTGTATAGTTTTGTTGTTTGTTTGTTAATTTTTAGAAAGGAGTGTTACGTTTTGATTGCAGTGTTTCATTTTGGCATAGATGTGAGTTGTTAATCTCCAAGTGCTACGTCTGATTGGCTTGTGTGTAGAGTTTTGACATTATGAGCCAAATTCTGCGTGTAAGCAATAGGCAAAAACTGTAAATGGTTTACGGCATAATGTGTCATACTGAAATTTGTGATATCCATAAAATAATAAGCTTTTCTCATTACAAACAATAACAGAAGATGGAAATCATTTCAAAAAGATTTTAGCTATCTATGATTGTTTGATTGCTAACGTTTGCTCAAAACAGCAGTTAAGTGACAGCCTTTGTTGTGATTTGATTTGATTGCTAGCTTGTAGCCAGCAGTGAACGCACATCGTGATGTAGGTCAATTTTTAGTGTCTAAAGTCTCTCGTTAGCATCTTGTAGGCTACATGCGCGACTCACATCTGCACTCGAGTCACATCGGGTAGTGACACAGGTAATCTGACCTTTGACCTACAGTATGTATAGGCCTATAGTAAATCAGTGATTGGTTAGTGTTCAGTTAAGCATGATGTGTTTTCACATGTGTGTGAATTTGTGCCCTGGTAAAGAAGTGCAGCATTTTGATTGATTGTGTTTGGAAAAGGAAAGCAAGTCACTTCCTGTTAGATTTTTGCGTTCATGGAAAAGAATTGTGAGTAGTGTTTTGAAACAAGTATTTTATGCAATTGAAAACTGAGTGAAAGGCTGAGAGATAGCTTATGGTTTTGTAGATTTGTTGTGTTGTTTTGCACTTTGAATGAGAGATTTCATAAATTGTGTGACATGAAAAGATTGTGTGTGTAAGCAGTTGGAAAAAACTGTAATGGGCACAATACTTGGTCAGCCATTCAAGTTCCCAGACAATGAATCCTAATAGTTGGTGATTAGCATTTAGCATTTAGCCCAGATGCATTATAAGAAATGGATACTGGACACCAAGAGGGTGAGAATAAAGCCAATAAATATTCTTGGCAACTGGTTTGCTTCTGCATTGTGCGGCCACTGCACATGTACATTAATATCTCTACGAGGCCCTGCATGCTCAGTACTGCACATACAGACTGCTTTTGTCGGCTCTGGGAAAACAAATAAGAAACTTTTATGAATTTATTACAAAGAGAAGTGACTGACCTTGTTGGCAGTCTGAGGTGTCCTGTCTGTCAACAGTTTTACAGATGGGAAAAGCTTCATTGGCTGCAGGGGATTTTTTGTTGCAGTACTGTTGTTTGCCACTAGGGCAAATTGGCATCAAGGTTGAGTGTTTAAAAGCCCGACACACCTATGGTCCAAACACACAGATGTTTTCACTTATTGTGCTTGATTAGCTCCTCTGTGTGTACACTACTTAATTGACTTCTCTCTGACCCACCTATCAGTTTTGTTAAGGTGGGAGAGTAAGAACTTTATCATTCTTATTGGTTCATTTAGTTTGGTGACTTCAAGTATTCCCAGTGTTGCTCCACACAATTTCAACCTGAGCAATAAGCAGAAAAAAATAAGTGAGAGAATATGTGAAATCACCTGTGAGGGTGTGCACAGCCTTTAATTCATCCATGATACAGATTCACAGAGCTGCTAGTGGGCTGTATACTTGTGTTATTTTACAAAAAAGTGTCTGATTACAGGTGTTCCCACGTTTTACAAAACCTGCCTGACTTCAAATCATATTGCTTCTCCAGCTTCTCCAGTGGCATAATCTGGAAGCCATCTGTCCATATTTTGACAGAAGGTCTATGAGTACAAGGAGCCATCCATAACATAGAGGTGTCTGCATCAATAGTGCCATCAATGGTAAAATACTTATTTATGTAGCACATTTCATAGGACAAGCATAAATTCAATGTGCTTCATAAAGGATAATTGAAATTTGTGTACTGTTTTCATGACACATATCAAGTAATTCTTAGATACGTATCTCCTGCGTTGACAACAACCCCATCATTTACGCAGAACAAGTGGTGACAGAGTCCATTATGTTAAGTTAACAGGGGTTTTGCTTTACTTGAAGTGGGGTAATTAACAGCACACTAAGTGCGCTGGCCCTTTTTATTGAGCCATGGCTAAGTAGAAACCCCTTTTACAGGAGTCAATGGTTCATCCCCAAGCTTTTTTGGGGGTTGGCCAGACAACACAAGGCTACTGACAATGATGGATAGAGGCTTTGCACGCATGGAGCCTCTCGCATCCCATCTTCAGCAGAGAATACAAACTTGTTCACCTCCTCACTGTGTTCATCTCCATAGAAAAGGCACCTTGTGTGTCTAACAGCCATTAAGTCAAATGCTTTTGGTATGACTACCTAGTGGAGATGATAAAGTGGAAATAGCTGGTACTATGATGTGTGCAGGTGTGCAGTGACCTTTTCTGCCCCTCTGAAGTTCGTATAACCAGAACATGTCAACACGTGAGCCATGTGTATGTGTGAGTCACCTATTTGCCAACAGCACTGTGTAGTGTTCTGTCACTTGTTTTTTTTGTACTGACATGTGGTTTGTGTGTGCCTCTGTGTTTATGGATAAGTGCAGCATGTGTGCTGAAAGTGCCTCAGTTAGTGACTTTTTCACACACAGAGTCACTTGTTTTACTCATTAACACAACATTACAACATGTGAAGGTCTCACTTGTCAATGCACATGTATGTTTTTCTGTTCCTCCTATGTAAACACAGCTTTTCTGGCTGCCTGTAAAAATAAAAATCATGCATGCCCATACCTAAATTCTCCTTTTTTGCACCCCCATCTTCCCTGGCTTAATTAATTTTTGCAGTCAGGCTGCTTGTTTGTGGGGACAGAGCATTTCATCACTGGTATGATCGTTGGGTCTGGCCATCATAGGCTGGTGGCGAAAGACATAGATCCAGGGTATGTGGAATGGGCGGCATACAGTAGATTGAGTAGTTCAGTGAAAGCTATGCAAGGTTGTTGCCGTGATTTACCTGTCAGGAACGCTGAACACAGGTGTCAGAGTTAAGGAGGAAGCCACAAGGGAAACGGAGGACCAGCTGTGAGGGAGTTAGAAGAGGATGATGGCAGACAGCTACCACAAAAACTATATCTATATATGACCTTTATTTGCAAATGCTGGATAATTGTTTTTTTTTTTTTAATTAGGATGAAACATCTTAACTTTTTTTGTGAACTTTTGTAATATGTAATATTTACATGATGATTTAAATGCAATTTGTGCTGCCCTATAATTAGAACACATTTAATCAAATGCATTTTTCATAAAGTTGGTACGGTTCTCCCTTCACACAATGTTTACCTTGAAAAAAATGGCAATGAGATCACAATGGAATTTTGAAATTTAACATAATTGTTTGGTAAAAAAAAGCAAAGAATTTGCCTTTCTGTGTGATTTGTTGCACTTAACAATATCTAATATAGTGTTGATTTAAAATAGGCCAATCCAAGAACAGCACTTACCACACAGTCAAAAACAATAAAACCCAAAATATAAGGAAGGACGTTACTAATATTTTTTTTGCATACTAACAATTTCAGTCCTTAACTGAGTCCTTAATGTCTTATTTTGTTTTTACAAAGTGACCAAATGGCAGTGCTGTAGGATATTCCAACCTGCTTTGATTGCCAATGAACGTGTCCTTTAATGTTCGTTTTAAAAATTCACAAGTATTTAATGCTCAAGTATTTGAGTATTTGAGAGGTAATTTTAAACGTAACTCAATTCACATCAAAAGTACATGCAAATAACTTTAGTCATGTTGAGAGAATCAACTGGAAGGGCTTTGAAACTCAACTTGCCATTCAAAAGACCTTTTCTTTTTTCTTTTCTTTTGTTTCACTCCGAAGCAAGCCAGACAGTGGATGGTGGGTTTGGTGATCTCTTGGATGTTATCACCGAGCACTTTACAGTTTTTGCTAGCCATCCACATTGTTACCGCTGCATCGCTTCCTGATTTCCCAAACTATGGTGCGGCACAAGGCCTAAATCACAGAACTAGGGATATTTGACATTCTATCAAATTCATAATATTGCTGTAATGGTGTATGCACAATGGCAACGCATGTTTCTCCAAATGAGACTACATGAAATGACTGAATTACATTGCAATTGCTGGCTAAGGTTGGTTACCATTGTTAGTGTACAAGGTTTAGCTGCTAGCTTGTGTTTTATGGAAACCTAGTTGCTGTGGCCAGTACAGAAACTTAAATTATATTCCACTACCTAGATAATTTGTATAAAATAAAATTGTAGGGTTATAGTGAAGGTGCTGATGTGACATCTGGCAGTGACCTATCTGCGAAAATGTTTATAATTTTAGTCTAAAAGTTACAGAATGGTTATGTAAATTAGCTGTAAGAACCCCCATTTTATAACCACTTACAATACCACAGGTAGTGGGTTCTGCCAGCCCTCTCTCCTGGCACAGTGCAACTGCAGTGCGCAGATAGGTTTGGCAATGTGAGACTAATGTGGGTCTGGCTCAAGGGTGCAGCCACCACAGAGAATTCCCATCCCTAATTCTTCACAAACTCCACATTAAATTGCTTCAGCATCTGTTTTTTTCCACACGTACACAGCCTAAACAAGGGAGGTGACTTGTATGGAAAAGGGATGACATCAGTCTCTGTTGTCCCTTGGGTGTCACATCATCACATGATCTTGGTTATGGCACTTAAAATGCTCATGGACCCCGTTATACCCATCTGCTGCTCATGGTGGCCTCTGGGAGACATCTGAAAGTTGGCCACACGACACAACACGCAGACCCAACCACAGGAGAACATGGGTGAATAGCTGGTACATTTGGAAGAGGATAAAACGTGCATCTAGAGGAAGGCAGTATATTTAAAAAAAAAAAAAAAAGGAAGACAAGGGTCACATATGCTTGTGGAAAGGGAAGAATGCTGCCCTGAAGATCACAAGCAGAGAAATAATTTATCATTGGTTCCCTCTATCATTTCTTCTGGCAGAGACAGATGGCCTGGAGTCAGATTGGATCACTTCTGGCTTTCTTTGGGATTTGTTTCCTGCTGTGTGTTTTCAGTATTATGCACATACACATTTAAATTTACTGACACACACACAGGAGAAGACAGCAATTAGCAGTGTCAGCTAAATGAACATCTGCCTTCAATATTAAACTGACTTCATTTGAACACATGATAATTGTAGAGACAAAACTCAACAGCATGAACTCATGCAAGGTTGTTAATCTTTCATCAAATCATTTAAAGGGTATATTTAAAGCAGTTTTCATAGGATAGAGGATTAAGAGACCCTTTGTTTGAGATAAATTGTAATCCATCATCTTTAACTCATTAAAGTATTATTTTTTGGCTGTTTCCAACTTCCTGCCAGACAACAGTTAAAACTAGCTTGCTGCCCTGTTTAAAATGCAATGGTTCAGTATAATGGTGAGATGCAATTGAAAAACATTTGTCACTTGGCACATTTACCTGTTTCATAAGGTTAACTTTTAATCATTAGCATTGTGTTGGCTGTCTAGGTCAGATACTGTCAGTTATTTTTATTTTTATTAGAAAATAAAAAACAGAGACTTGAAGAAAGCAGGCTCCAATAACAGTCTGCCAATGACAATCGTGCTTTATACTACACCAGTTACAGAATAGGGATACTATCTTGCTCAAGGGCACTTGAATCAAGGTAACTGGATTGATGGATTTGTTCCCTAACAAGACCAGACTGCCTGGTCTCTTTTCACTGCACACTGTGGTAGAGTAGTAAAACTTAAATGCATAAGATAAGGGGGTTCAGATGCTACAGAAACACAATGGTCTCCCAGATAATGTAGCAACCCTATATATATTATGACTTCCAGTTTAAATTTTTGTCTCTCAGTAATCATGTTTTATCCACCATTTTGGCATTGTGGATGGGTCTAAAAAGTACTAATACCCATCGGCCTCGGGTGCCGTTCCTGTGGAGTAGAAGCTAGTCAGTAGTTATTCAGTAGCTAGTCAGCAGTTGTGAAGAAAACATGGTGCCATAGTTGCTGAATTGTGTAAAAGTGAACAGATTTAAGCTGCAGATTGTAAAATCTAGATAACATTTAGCTCCGGCCCATTGTTAGCTTCTTTGCAACTCTATTGACATCTCTGGCAAGTGTTTGTCCTTTTCTACAACTCTCTATTTTTACGAGCTCAACACCCATTAGGTATCTGACATGTTACTTTAAAAAATACTGTGGCTTTATATCATCACCGTTTTTAGTAAATACGCTCAACTTCACCCATTTGTACACCAACAAGCATTCACATCTCTCCCAAGTACTAAGTGACTCAGGTGACAATTTGTTACATAAGTAAAGCTGTGTTTGCTAATGTTAGCTAGATTAGCTCCTACAAATATAATGCTAACAAATGTTTCTTGCAGTGGGCCCAGGTGTAACTGATCACAATAATTATGGCTGCATTCCATTCATGTGTTCTAGTGCCAGGGCCCTTACTGTGCATGCTGTGGCTCGCTGGCATGGCTTACTGGCACAGCTAAATGGAATGCAGCCATCATTAATGATATTAGTTACACCAGGGCTTTTCTTGCAATGAAAAGTTAAAATGTTTACTATGGGGGATAGGTAAGAAAGATTATTAGTGCTTGGCCCATTGCTTAAAACTTGCTCCAATATTTACTAAGATTTTGGAGGAGTTAGTTTACGCTGGAAATCTGTGCAGCCATTGAGGTAATGAAGGAGCTACTGGTATTGATCAGCAACACCCGCAAACCCCAGTAGATACATTGGTAGTTATAGAGCAAAGAGACAAAATTAATTATTACATATTTAAATGCTAAACTAGCTCCATTAAGATAGTTGCCAATTAAAAGTTGTCCTAAAAGTTACCCTGTGTATCACTGCCTATAGGAAAGGCAAAACCCCCTGCCTTCATTTATCTTTAATCCGGTAAGTGATAACAGCCGCCATCTCATAAACACACACTCGTAAACATGTAAACACTACACGGTATAAACATTCACATGGTCAGTTTCACCCACATAATCATTGCTAAAGCATCCAAACAAGCTGCAGTGAGGAAACACTGTTACGTAAGTTAAATTAAACCAGAGAGAAGGATGATGATAATGCCAAAGCACAAGGATGAGCTAATTACGGATTTGTTGTACAACACAAGTTAAAACTGCAGTGCACCTGAATCCCTTCTTTGATGTTAATGAAATACTGCTGGCCAACTGGCTTCTTTAGCCTGCACAAGGGCACAGCGGCCCCTATTATAGAGTAATTTTTTTCAGGATGAAAGTGAGCACAAGGATAGACAAACGTCTTACTCTCTCTCATTTATCTAATCTATCCACACACACATACACACACGCATGCACGCACAAACGCACACACGCATGCACGCACGTATACACACACACATCTTCAGAATTCATGTGGAAACAAACCACCTTTTCACTTATTCCGAGTTTGCTGTAAAGATAGTCATGCCATGGATTTCTACAGCTCCTCCCATCACAGTTGTCTTCATCTCTCTCGCTCTTCTTGTCTGTCAACACGCAGATGAATCACTGATTGGAGGAAGGATGTTTGGGAACGCTAGAAGGCCTTGTTTTCATCTCAGTTCCATTGAGGTATCTAGGCTTTGCATGCATTCTGGTGATAGATATGCCTACAAAGGATGTTAACAGCAATTGAAGCTGGAAGGTTGATAATAAGTGAAAATGATGGGAAGGGGCGGAGACAGCTACTGTAAAAACACCCCAGAAGTCAGTGGGGTTATGGATCTGTGGGGAGCAGATATTGGATAGGATGGAGATGGCTCATTTGAGGACCTCAAACACCTGCATGCTCATCACATGTGAGCTTGAGTTTGAAAATAAAAGGGGGATGAACTCACACTCGTGATTCACAACTCAGTTGCAATGACAGGGTTCAAGGGCTTTGATTTGAAGCTGTTCCTTTGCTCACGGCCCCTCACATCACACACACTCTTTGGTAAATGTACATGCTCACCGCACAAACAAAAAATAAAAGAAACAGAGAGATGAAATATTCAAATCTGAAAATAACTTTACTCTATGCTGCCCATTCAACATACCCTGAATTTACCTTGGCTGGAGTCCTGCTGTGTCCACCCCTCCCCCCCCCCTCCCCCGGCACACACAATATTCTTTAGACAAATCAGTCAGTATGTGAACGATATGAGCTACCTCCAAGTGATGATGAATAGAGTGCAAGCTACCTTGAACTTTATAATTACAATGATCACACACGGCTGTAATTCTCACACGACACACTTAACACTTCAGCTCGGTCTCGCTTGGCTGGCATTGACACGCCACACCAATAAATATGCATTCCTGCTCTCCTCTCTGCAAAGATTAAAGGGCTGTTTTATGTGTACACTTCTCTGAAGCTGACATGTCAGTGTCTGCTCCAGCATACAGTAACCTTGTACAGTGAGATCTACAGTATACATAGTCATACTTACAAAATACAAAGTTTTCCTACTATTTTCATACTACTGTATATACAGTACATAGTAAAAAAATATCCACATAGCAAGCGTGCAAGGATGTTTAAAAAGTGAGGTAACATTTATATGTAAATGTTAGCTTAAAGGTGCCCTGCCACACAAAAACGTTTTTACTTGGATTTTTTTTTTAAAAATATGTTAGGTCCATATGTGTTTGTGTTATGTTGTGAATGTGAAAATGAACTGCTACCTCCTCTGTCAGCTCTAGCCACCGAAAAGAAATAGGTGGAGAAATCAGGCCAATTACAAAAGCTGGTCAGTCTGACGTCATGTTGCCTGAGCTCATTACTATTCATGAGCATGCCCAGTTGCGCTGGGTAAAGGATGCTGATAGCCAGGCTCTGGCTTAATGAGAACTGACACAAATCGAGCTGAGTCTTCCTACAGGCTTTCTATACCACAATAGAATGGCTTAAAACAAGGTAACTGAGGCATTTTTTCCACAAAAAATGTTACAGAGTCCATGGTAGAACTTCAGACATTACCACAAAGTAAATACGTGTGGCAGAGCACCTTTAAAGTAATGGACAAATAGTTAAAATAGCTAAATAAAAGTAACAAAACAACTGTTTTATAAAAGTAATAAAATGTTATGAAGCCTATAGCTAAAAGTGAACACATGGATAATGATGAAATAGTTAATGAATAAAGAGTTAAAATAGATAGGCTAGCTAAATGTAGGAGCTTACTGAAATTGCTGAAATGTAGAGCTAAAATTCAATAGTACCAATGCACACACACACACACACACACACACAACACACACACACACTCACACAGTGCATATCTCTATCTTTGTGGGGACCGTCACTGACATAATGCATTCCCTAGCTCTTTACCCTAACCTTAACAATTCCAACTAAATGCCTAACCTTAACCCTTACCCTCACCCTAACCATAACCTAATTCTAACCCTAATCCTAA
The DNA here is from genome assembly GCA_013375575.1 of Percina caprodes. Lineage (NCBI taxonomy): Eukaryota > Metazoa > Chordata > Actinopteri > Perciformes > Percidae > Percina > Percina caprodes. The sequence goes on along the minus strand of JABXJD010000069.1, from coordinate 670,878 downwards.
AACCAAGGCTTAACAACTCAAATAGTTCTTTAAAGTTGTGGGGTCCAGCATTTTGGCCACACAAAGCTGTCCAGACCCCACAAGTATATATATATATATATATATATATATATATATATATATATATATATACTGTATATGTATTCCTGGTTTTTGGACACCACGAATGTAGTTAAACAAGACACACACACACACACACACACACACACACACACACACACACACACACACACACACACACACACACACACACACACACAGTTAAACGAGAACACACACACACACACACACACACACACAGTTAAACGAGACACACACACACACACACACACACACACACACACACACACACACACACACACACACACACACACACACAGTTAAACGAGAACACACACACACACACACACACACACACACACACATACACACACACACACACACACACACACACACACACACACACACACACACACACACACACACATTGTGTTCTTATCATAGACATCCCAGAAGCTTCCCGAAACAACAACATGCCAACACGCCTCGCTCCCTCCACTACCCACAATCCTTATCTGCAAAGTAAACAAGGGCTCCTGTCTGGAGGGTTTTTGTCTCTTTCTACACTAAGCCCTGTCTGCCAACCATCTTTAAAACATGGTCAGAGTTAAGGATAGGGAGGTTGAGAAAGGGAAGGAGGCAAAAAGGCAATTCATCTTTCACAAGCCAAACAGAAAGTAACTATCAGTGTTTGGGATCATGAGCCACATTTATGAAAATGTTGCATGACCTTTTCCAGGAGTTTTGGAAACATTTTGAGAAAATGTCTTGTAGGGATACAGTCTTGGATATATTCCATGATCTTTGCAACATGTATAAGAAAAAGTTGTGTCAGGTTGTAATTTTGAAAAAGATATACTGTAGCTATATCACAAAAACTGTCTGGGTTGTGTTTGGCACCAAATATGTCCCAATAATTAAAAATAAACAAACATTATTTTCACTTGTATTGGGTAGTTGACAGAAAAGAGGCAGACTGGAAACAGTTTGAGAGAGGGACATGACATGGAACAAAGGTCACCGTCTGGAATCACACTGCCAACGTTGCAGTTAGAATATAGAACCTAAATATCATATGAAATGCCTTAATTTAAAGTTTCTCTTTATTCTTTATACTTATTTACCCTTATGTTCACCTCTAGTTCACCTCTACTCTTAAGGTAAATGGTTAAAGATTTCTAAATTTTTTCTTCTGACACATTTACAGACAACTCACACAATAACTACCAATGCAACCAGCTGACAAACCCCACTCTGGAGTGTATGTAGGGGCATTGAAGAAGCTCAATTCTCATGAAGAGATTGTAGGAAAACACAAAGTTCAATTGAGTTTCCAACTGGAGACATTAATTGTAAACACTTGCATGCCTCTCATTTATTCACAATTGTGAGTGGAGATGCCAGAAAACAATTCAACTAATCTTTGGCAGAGGGCAGGAAGACTGTGTAGAGGACAGGATAAGTATACACACACACACACACACACACACACACACACACACACAGGGAGAAAGAAAGAGAAGTGATAGATTAGGAGGTGTAAACAATGATCTTAAAGAGAAAACGGGCCATGGAAGCCATCCTGCCGCAGACGAGGACTACATAAACAGACCTGCTGCTGAATGTTGACGGGGACAACATCACTGATCAATTGTGGTAATCCAGTTGTAAACACTGTCTGTCAGCAAATGGAGAGGAAGGATCAATTGGTGGTGCCAAACTGTGTGTGATTACAAGCTTGTGTAAGATGCATGTATGTATATATATATATATATATATATATATATATATATATATATATATATATATATATATATATATATATATCAATGTCATGTGGGTGTGTACTGTATATGCAGTATGTGGGTGTGGGGGTTGGACCTATTTAAGATTAGAGCCCTGAATGTTGATTTTTACTCTTCATAAAAGTCGATATAAGAGTAAGTGGTAACAGTGCAGAAGTTGTTTCACACAACCCCAAAACCCACAGCCATAAAGTTGTGTAAACAACTTCAAACAGAGATAGGTTATTATCATTAATCAACACAGAGAGATGCCTGTATATGTTTTTATTTGATCTGGCTGGCCTATAACATCTAATTGACTCTGTGTTTATAATGGCACGACTTTATGTCATTTCACCACATCTTAGTAAGCTGGGACCATAAACAAACTAAGCACCAATGCTCATAATTCAAAATGCAATATGGACCTATCTATATAGGCCTATGTAACTTGCATGCAAAGCGCTAAAAAACAATACCCATTTCTGGCTACACTTTTATGTGTCAAATATTTTTTTTTATTACTTGGCGCCATGGGCATAAGTGGAGGTAAAAATAGTCACAGTAAAAATAACACATTCCTACCAAGTGACAGATCAACGTTTGCCCATTTAGCGCAAATATTGCTGTATTCATGTGGCAGCTAGAAGAAATATTGGTGGGAGGCACGTTCCCAGAAAAAGGGCCCTTTTTCGTCTGTGTGCTGAAAAGGATAATTGCTCATCTGAGCTCACACAAGATGCCTCTCTCCCTTTCCAATGGCAACATAAACTTCTTCTGCATTCTTGAGAGAAGAGTTATGTTGACCTCCTCTCCCTCTCCCGGGCTGTTTGTGTGTGTGAAGGAAAGACTGAGTGCTTGGCTGCATGAATGGTCTGTGTATGTGTCTATGCTCACGTGTGCTGTATGTACAGTATGATTGGAGTGTATAGGGTGCGGAGGCAGATTTTTAAGCTGATGGGAAGATAGAAGAGAGAGCTTTTCTGGAGTGGGTGAATTGTGTGGGAGATGGAGAAGAGTTTGGTGGTGGTGATGGGGTTGGGGTTGGGAGGGAGGGAGGCAGGGGGGCACTTTAGTGGTGTTCCAACGTTTGTGAGTCAGACTTTAGCAATGAGGGAGTAATAGAGGCCATGAATGAGAGTGCTTGTTTATGTGGGTCAGTGGGCTCCCTTTTAACCCCTTCAGCCCTTTCTGCCTTTTCATAGGAAGTAGCTGCTCTAACAATGGTCGTGCCTGACTGAAAGACAAATCATGTGTGCGGGAAAGGAAGTCAAACACACCAAGGGTTAGACATAACCCTTTGTAGTCTCTGAGGCTCTGAGCAAAAAGCTCTCCAACAATTGTGTTTACACTTGAGATATGAGGCTTGCCTTTGGTCACACATGCTGCACAAAACTTCTATCTCCATCCACAGAGAGCAGAGGTTAATTGGAGTGAGATTGTCTTTCTATAGCAAGCCCCATAATGAAACTCTTCTCTCTGCAGGAGGGAAACTGGATCAGGACTGGAACTCTAAAACGTCGGTGACGGTGCACTGAGAGCCAAACGTGGCGGAGAAAGCCTTGGCGCTTAGCGTCACATGCACACAAATTGCTTGTCCTGTTTATTCAGCTGCTTATTCAGAGAAAATTCCAGATAAAACAGCCATTTCAGGATGTGAATTAGATGAAGGAAAATACCACATCTAAATACTGTATGTGCACCTGGTGGAACTCAATCAAAGCTCTGAGTGCTGACCCTTTGGGACAAATTCAAGATTGAAATGAAGGGCAGGCAATTGACTTGGCAGATTTGCAATGATGCCCACTAATGTCTTCATAATGAGAAGATAAAAGCTGATATTTTACAACCAAACGACTACTGTAACTAATTTTATTGCTAAAACTTGTTTCACTTCAATCACCACTACCACTTATAATGCTTAAAGAAAACATGTTCTCACTTCCTTCCAGGATGCTATTTGTAGTACCGTACACACAATTTTGGTTTATTTGATATATATCTAATATTCATCTCTAAGATTTCTGCCTCCATCCCAATACAATGGAGGTTAATTGAATTTCATTTGTGGAACTTTCAGAGGAGACTCTCAAGGGACCTCTTCAACATGCTAGGCAATAGTCAGATGAGCAGTGGTGGTCACCAAGCTAGCATTACTGCTGGCAAGCTAATCTGCTAGCACGTTTATCTTTATCTAGGTTTGCCAGTGTTTGTTTTATGGGTAATAATGTTAAAAAAAAAAGTTGCAACACTGGGCACTGTTTTAGTAGAAATATATCATTACAAAATGACACTAAAGCAGCAAGTGCTTTTTGGGCCACACAGTAGCAGCAGAACAAGCTATGAACCCAACATTGACATACAGTATTATAACTTTATAAAGTTGTGTTGTAGAACAAGAACAAGTTGCCTATTTACACATCTTAGCATTCATTCTGAGTTGTGTTTGTCCATCTGATGTATGTAAGTACAATGTTCACTCAGCTCTATTTTGGTCTCCACCAACTCCTGAGGGAAATATCAAATATTTTACTATATTAAACAGCTATATGCTGACTTTGTCTGTTTGCAATTTGGTGCTGAGCAGACAGGGTACAGTGGGTTATCAGAGCATGTTCACTGAAAACAGCAGCTGGAAATTAGGCTGATAAAAGCTCTGAGATTAAAACTGAAACAATGAGCTGAAAGATACTAAAACGCTCCGTAGAGTTGAACGCCGCACTATGTTTGGGAGATTATTGTCAACATAACACATAGTCATTTTAAAAGTATGAAAAATATGTGTTTTGAAACTTTAAAGTTTACGTTACCACAGAATCTACAGAACAAACTGGTCACAGAACTGTGGAATTGCATTGTTTTGGGTGGAGGCAAACATCTCAGAGAATTATATTTTAAATGGGCAAAGAAAACCAACCTGTCTGCATGTATAGATACCACTAGAAACAATGAGAAAAGCATGTTTGTAATTTGGTTTGGCCTTGTTTGGATTCTTGTTGCTCAAGGACACTACAACAGGAGGGTTGTTTCTGACATGTGGGCTTGAGCTCTGTTTCATTGTTCTGATGACCTGACCTTGAATCTACAAGCTGCAATTCCTGTAGGGTCTAAAGTTATTTTTCCTGGTCCAACATCAGAGTCTAAATAAACATCTGCCGGCTTTTAGATGGATGAGCTTCACAGAGACTCATACAGAGTGATTCACCAGAGTTCAAACCACAGCAAGTCTGGAAATGGGAAAGAACAATGATATCAAAAGATTCCCTGTTGGGTCTCTGACACCCCCTTTTTTGCCACACAGGTTGTGAAGAGGACATCTGTCCTCTGTAAACTCACCAGGAAGTCACTGTCGGGGGGTAGAATGTCTGGAATGTGCCCTTGTGGTCAGTGGGCCCGTGAACGAATCATTTGGCTAGTATTGCTTACTGAGTCTGGCAACAAAGGCATCCTGGTCCACCTCTCACCTTTGTCAGGTTCTCTTCGGACCAGGCCTGGGGAATTTCTACCTCAGAAGTTTTTGACCTCCAGGTCAGCCAGTTGGGGACCACCCTCGTCCAAACATATCACATTGTCATATTTTGGTTCGTAACATCATATTGTGCATATTTTGTGATAATACTCTGACATCAGCTGCTAGGAATGTCTGTCAGTTCACTAATCTTTCCCACCCTGCTCAGTGCATAGCTTACCACTATAGCGTGTCATTAGCAAATGAAAGATGTGTGTTTTGAGAAGGAGACGTGTGTGTGTGTGTGTGTGTGTGTGTGTGTGTGTGTGTGTGTGTGTGTGTGTGTGTGTGTGTGTGTGTGTGTGTGTGTGTCAGTTATTGTCTTTGATGCTGTCGGGCATTGAATGTCTTGGTGTAAAATGTTTTATAGAGGAACAAGTTATGGCAGCTACCTGCTAACCACAGAATAATTGTTTTGAGAGAGATGGTAGAGTCTAGTGTCAGGTAAAAATGTGAAAAAAATATTTAGCGTGAAAGTGATGGCATTGTGTTTTTTTTCAAAGGATGTAAATCAACCATTCAAAGACAGCTCATACCCTATTTCTTTATGTATGAAAGCTGTACTTTTTTTTAACAGTAGATCAACTGAATCTTTGTCTTGTAAAAGTGTCACTTGTCTTAAGGTATCAACTCCCCTCAGCTCAACACAACCTTTTAGCCTCATTTAGCTTGTTTAGGTTTAAAAATCCCCTCTCATCCACCCTGTTAAAGCAGTAGCAAGCAGCTTTTGTAAGCAAAAAAAGCTCTGAAATCCCTTCTTGTACAGTTTTTCAGCTCTTTTAAACCTTCTTTTATTCTTCAGCTTCTTCCAGACTAAGGAACCTTCTTCTTGCTCCTTTCCTCTCCCCAGCTACTCTGCAATTTATAGTGCACTCCATTTGTTAGATTAGATTATACTTTATTTATCCCACAATGGGGAAATTTCCTTATTACAGCAGCAGGAATACAGCAAAAAACAAAAACAAAAAACACACAAACAAGTAAACACACAAGAAATACAGGGAAACAATAGACAATAATTATAAGGTAGACAGAAAGTAGCAAAATGGCGTCAAATAAAGGTATTTTAAAAAAGAATTGTCCTCGGAACTCAAATTTTCCGAGGTCAAAGTCAGAAACGCGCCCCCTGACCTCAGATTTCCAAACTCAAAACTTGGGCAACCACCAATGTAGTACATTCAATTTGTACTCGGATCTTGGATTTAAAGTACAAGTCAAGTAGTGTATACAATCCAACATGGCTGCTCCATGTATTAACAGTGGAAGCTGTTGTAACATACAGTTAGAATGACTTTTGTGTCAGTTGTCTCACTAAATCAATCGTACACACAGCGCTGTCCATATTCTATCTGTGGACATGTTACGGTGTTTGTATACACAAAAAACAGCGTAATGCGCTGTTATAAACAATGGCTAACCTGGCTATTGCCAATAAACAATGCATATCCGGCTTGTAAATAGAATGCATTCAACTCGGGTGTGACGGCATTCCCAGCTTCGGCTTCCACATTCTGAGGTAAATGGAACGTACTATTATTCTCTCTCATTTCATTCTTGCTATCTGCTCTCCAGCTACTCTACTTTTTTTTATCATCAACAGATGATCAATTGCACCTCAAATGGCTCTTTCTTTTATTTTACCGCGAACCCCACATCTCCCACCGCCCTGTTGCATGCAATGAAGAGAGGTATACTCTTTCGTCAAGCCTGCACAAGTGGTTGAGGGAGAACGGGGTCAGAATTGAGGAGGAGGAGGGAAGTGGTGGTGGAGGGCTGCTGGGACAGATTCATTTTCAAAGCCCTATCTTTTCATTTGTTTTCCTTCAACATTTCACTGCTATTTAGGAGAAAGGAAAAAGAAAAGAGAAAAAAAGAAAAAAGGAAATCCATACTCACACACACATACTGAGAAATGGCCCAGATGGCCATCACTCATAAAGGAAATCTTTCAAGAATGACTCACCAGCCTATCTACCATGTTAAGACAAGACACCCCAACAGCCAACCCCCACCCCAACAAACCACAGCTGCCAAAGGAAGATTTGTATCTTTGCCTGGGAGAAAAAGCACAGCGCTCCCATCCAAATGTCACCCTATGTGAGCATCAAACAGGGCTCACCTGTAGTCGCCGAGCGCTCACTTTTATGTGAAACTAAACCGTTCCTAAAGAACTTCCCCACCCCTCGGCTTGGCAGGCAATACAGACCTTGATATCTGTCTAGGATGTTCCTCTTTCTTAAATCAATCCAAGAAGTGTGCATTCATCCCTCTGAGGCTGCTTTTAATCCCCTCATCATGAGAAGACCCACAAAACCTCCTCATAGTTGTCTCCATTCCCACAAGCATACTTGAGACAAAAACACATTAATTTATCTAGTGGAATCTCTTGTCAGTGACATTCTATTGTAAGAGCACATGAGGAGGGAGGGATGCAAAAGGAAAACCAAGGGTGGACGGACAACAACGGAACGGTAGAGGGTCGCTGCAACGAGAGGGATTACCTCAGTGGTTAGCACTTCATTACCTAGTGTCTCACGTTGTTTTATGTGCATGGCTTTGTCTTAGGTGGGCTGTAATGGGATAGTAAATGTCAGGCCCCACATACTCCTGGGAAGTTGTTTTTTTCTCCCTCGTCCTTTTAAAAAGAGACAACGGTAGATGGACCACCCTGACAGGGATTTATTTTTTTTATTTTTATTTTATTACTAACAAGTTATCTGAATGTGGCAAAGAGTTCAGATAACAAAATCGTGGTTATATGTACAGTAGTTGTATTGAGCAGATTATCATAATGGACAGAATGTGCTTTTCCAAACAAGCTGCTGAAACACGAGACTGGGTGAATTTAATTACTGTTATTAACAGGATAAATTGACAGGATGTGGAAGAATTGAATTGATCTAATTTTGCAAAGATGAGCTGAAATCTCATTTTAGGTTGGACCTTCTAGAATAAATGCGTGTTTGGCTCTTCTGGTCATACATAGATCCAGCTTCTGGGCATAATGCTGCTATTGGGCTACATATCTGGACCCAGATTCATCAACATGCAAATGCACATACTGTACTCAGATATAAAGTGGTATTTTCTGTTTTGTCACCACAGCCAAAATCATTCATCTCACACTTAAGAGTCCCATTAAGCCCCCCTCCGTGTGAAACAGCCATGTCTGGAGAGCAGTGGAGGAAGAGGAAGCAGGACAAGGAGTCCACACCCATGCTCATATCAATCACTGTTATGTGACACTGAGGATGGCCAGTCAGTTGGCATGGATGATAAGGCCATGTGAAGAGACATTGTTAAAGGGTGGCAGCGTGAGAAAGTGTCATAGTGATGTTACAAGCTGTTGTGTTGATGCAATACCATTGCACACTGAGCAAAGACAACACAGCATTTATTGTTTCACAGTACATCCACAAAGCCAGTGGAATAAGTGCAAGTTTGAACTTTCAAATGAATACATTCACAAGATGAAACAAATTAGGTTTCTTCTCTTTTTTTGGTGGTGGGGAAGTGACTGTAGCACAAAACTGGACGGGAGTTTCCCTGGTCAATTTTTAGGACTATTTAAATTTACATGAAGCAAGGACAGGCAAGAAAGGCAGAGAGGAAAATAGCTATGAATGGAAAGAGAGTGGAAAAGCAGAGGGAGGGGGAAAAGAAAAGAAACTTTAATCACAGAAACACTGACCCATAAAAAAGGAGAAGCAGACACAAGTGGAAACCAGAGGAATGCTATCCAGCTGGGGGATACATCCATCCTTCCAGCTCTTTCTGCTGCATTTCTACTTAAACTATGGGTGAATTGGATTGGGGTAGGGGGTTAGTAAAAGAAAAAGCCTCCAAAACAAAAAACAAATTGAAGGATGAGTTAAAACCAGCAGTGCTAAAAACCTGTGGCCATGGGATTGGGTCCCGGAGCAGCCAGGCCGCACATCTCTGAGCTTCAGCCAAGAGCAACTTTACTTCCCCAGCCTTGCCTCGGCCTTTCACACTCTAGAGAGAGACAGCTCTCATACAGAGTGCTGAAGGCTGTTTAATTACCTGACTGGCCTGGTTCGGCCACAGCGTCTGACGGGCTTCCTCCCAGTCTCCAGTCTTCATGGCTGAAACTCGGCCCCACCATACTGGAGCTAAACCCACATCCCCTTATTGGGAGCCAAGGCCAATTAGTTGCATCTATGCTCACACTGCTGACTGTTCACTTTTCATACTCGCCTGTGTACATCCTAATGTTAATAAGAACAATATGATGGGAATTCCAATCAGCAGCTCGAGGATCGGCAGGATGCAGAGTTCAGTGATTTACAATGAACGGGTTACATGCCATGAAAGCAGTACATCTCTTGGCTTCTAAAGAGCCAAAGGGTGCAAGAATACGTGTTTTGAAAGACTTGGCTGTGTCCAATCGTGTTATTTCTACACCCTCCTATTCATGCCCTGGGGGGAAACCACTCCCTCACCGGATGAACTCTCATTGCCATTTGGAAAAGCATAGTTAATCTCATTAAATTTCATGGAAATGTTTGTAAAATACATCATGTGGATTCATATTGTGGCCTGGAGGAAAGCGTCTACACAGTAATGATTTACTGGAATGACAAGCAGTAATATTGTCATGAATAGCTCTGTCGTTTCTGATTGTTGGATGGTGGATAAAAATTGTGAGCAGCACTGCTGACTGCATCTCTTATTGTTTAGCAGTTATGGCATGTACTTTGTATTTGCATTGTAGTGTATCACCTCTGCTTGGGTAATCTTGTGGAATAAACAGGGCTGCCTGGTCCGTTGATGTTATTGAGTGGCATACTGCAGTATATCTCTTGACAAGGCCCAGCTCAAGCGGATCTCTGCAATCATGAGCAACAGGTGGGCTTGTATGGCGTTCCCTCCACTGCAAACAATTTTGCTTTGAAACCCCTAAAGCCTGATCCAAGACAGGAAAAACTTCCCATTAGTGCTGCTTATTTTCTTTTCATGGACCACACACACAAAAAGCAAACACACTCACACACACACACACACACACACACACACACACACACACACACACACACGCACACAAATACACCAAAACATGTAAGCATTGACTTTCATTCACTTCCTGGAGACTTAACCAAACTTGAACCACAACCATGACATGCATACCACCAACCCTAACCCTTACCTCAAAGGAATAGTACAACATTCTTTTGCGAAATATGCCTATTTGCTTTTTGTAAGTTATTATACCATTCTCATCTCTGTCAGAAAAACCTAAAGATACAGTCAGCAGCCAGTAAAGACAGCTGGCCTGGCTAACTAACTAACTGTTGACCCCTATCTCCAGTCTCCAGATAAGCTAACTGGCTGCTAACCCTAAAAAATTTTATAGTTTACCTTTGTGAGGACGAAATGGGAGGAGTGTCCCCATAAAGTCACTCTATTACTGTAATAAAATTACAAACTCACAGACAAATGGTCAGTTTTACAGTTATTCTCCCCTTGCTTCAGCTTTATTTCTACTGGAGGAAGAGTGAGCTACAGCTAAAGCGGGCTTAAAGCTGTAATCAGAGCCTCGAGCCGTCCACCCTGCGCTGGGACTCTGGAGTGGTTTGAGAGTGGGCCAGACATTCCAGAAGAGATCGCCGCCCAGACACCCAGCAGCTAGTCAGCAACAAATTCCAGAATAGCAGCACTGCCGCTAAAAATAGTCATCTGGACAGGAGAGGGATGGAGAGATAGATGTGTGGAGGGGCTAGCTGGATGGACGATGAATGATAGAGGAGTGGAAGCTGACCAGGAAAGGAGGGTGGTTTATTCCATTCCATATTCAGTCACAATGTTATCACAGCGGCACAGAGGAAAGGGTGTCCTGCAGGGTTGTGAGTGAGAGAACCTGTATGAGTGCTTTCTAAAAGAACAAGAAAGAATGAAGGAGGACTTATAAAAATGTGCACATGTGTCCATGCATTTGTGTGTGTGTTTCAGTCTGTTATTTCTGCGAACAATATGTCAGCTAAGCAGGGGAACACATGCTCCACTGTACTCAGGACTTTCTTCAGGCCCGGCCCTCTGTTTATTTTTCCTGCAATGAACGGGCAGCTCGGTTTACAACAGCCACCCTAAACCTTCACTGTGGAACATCCTGCCTGCAACAGCAGCGAGACAAGCCAAGGCAGCACTGACCTCGCCAAATCCTCCTCCAGCTTTTTGCTCAATTTGCTGAATATACCCCTACTTTCCTCATATGAAGCTGTTTTTCGGGACACAAAAGGAGTTGTAAACTGATGTGAAGCGCATGTAAATTCTTCAGCTTTCATGTTCCAAATCCCTCTGCGTGTGACGGCTTTTATCCGAAGCAGCTCAAGGGTGCTTCGAAAAGAGAGAGGCCTCTTTTCATGTCTGTGCTTCATGCTAAAAGTAAAGAATAGCTTATATCCTCCAACATTATGCAGACCTACATACCTCCAAGGCATGGAGTCGGGGTCACACTAAAGGACCGGAAGGGGTGTTTGGGGAGGGGTCTGGGTTGTTTGGCATTTTGAATGTGTAGTTACGGTTATGCCGTCTCCACCAATAAACCCCCACCCTTTGGGGGCAAACAGGCTCACCTTCTGCATATGGAAGGAGGAGGGTGAAGGAGGGAATAGTTCAGAGGGTCTAGCAGCTGGACTTTATTTAAGGGTCAAAAAGTGAACCAGAAATTGTTCTAGAGACATAAAAAAAAAAATCCCTTTGAAACTCATATCATATCAATGTCAGGGGTGCAGCCGTTGGACTCTCAAAAGAACTTTTTGTTTTTTTCTCCACAACACTGTCTGTATTGGTCTTTGCACACCACTGATAATTAATTACCATAAGCATTTAAATTGTTCCATAATTGCCTAATTATTGTTTGTCCTCTGCTTGTAGTATTATATATGGGCTTTTGTTCTTGCTTACCTCTGGAATTTGCATTAAAACTAAAGGAGACACGTGCTTGTTCCAAGGACAATTATCTAGCTCTTTTAGGAAAAACTTCCCAAAAATAAATAATGACTTAACGATGATTGATGTAATTTTCTGTAGTTCCCTGTCAGTGTGACAAAAATAAATATTGATGTAAGAGGGATTTATAAATAGAAGGCTTAAAGGCTACTTTTATAGCTCAGACTAGCTTACAAAGGCCAAATTTCAGACTTGGAATAACAGTTTCAGTGTATGATTGAGGAAGCCTAAATCCTGCTCTGCACCATACTGTAAAAGCATTTGATGTTGTCTTCTTCCAAGGCCTGCAGCTTGTGTCTTGCCAGATCGAGTTGGGGGTGCTGTCCTACTCATCAGGACCAAAGCCCCAAAAGACTGCCGAGCTTCCAGCCACCCACCCACTTCTGCTTGCAAAATGTGGATCAATGTAGATCATGTTCTCCCTCGACAATCAATTGACTCTCCAAGTCCTAAAAAACAGACCCAGTTTCTTCCCGGAGCCAAACATGAACTGTGTTCTCTGCTCCATGTTGTGCTGCTGTTTGTTTGACTGTCAGTTTTCTAATGACAAAAAAATTGCTTTTCTCCAGAGGCTGTAATAGTCTACAGTTTTTGTAATTACCAGCAGGTGTGCTAAATGCAAAAAAAAGACAGTATTGCATTTTCCCTTATTGGGAGTGGCTGTCAATCAGCCACTCAGGGGCTAATTCCCAGGATAACCAAGTCTACATATGCACAAGAGGATCCCTTTATGAATACTTGTCCTTGTGAAAGAGTGAAAGCACTTGTCTTCTTTTGATGTCTAAGGTTGACTCTAATAATGTTGTAGTTTTGTCCTACATAAAGCAGTGATTGTGGTCAATTTAATTCAGTTTGGTACAATCACTGTAATTAGTGGCCAGTTTTAATGGTGGCAAAAGTATATAAATGTCCAAAGTATCACAGTCACATGGTTGTCATTTGTCTTATTGGTTGGTTCATGAGCATCAAGAAAGTGAGCCTTATCTAAATATGAGCCTGTGAAGGGTAAAGAGAGCAACTGGAAATAAAGTGTAACGCAAGAAAGCTGGCATGCTACAGACAAAGCGAGGAACTCCTTTTTGTCAAGACTGTGATGGACAATAAATAATAACCACCCTTGAAGTATTTCAGTTTCTGTCTGAGTTTATGTGTTGAGTGAACTTGAATTAAGTGAAACCAGTGCAAGCTGTGAGCCTTCAGTGTACATTTGGCGATGCAAGAGGATGCACAGCCCCAATAGAAACATCTCCACGCCTGCATTATAAACCCATCTCCCGCCCAGCTACAGTGTATGCTCAGTATGTTTTAATAATTATAATTATAGTCATTTTATCAAATTTTGTAGCACACACAGCTTGCTCTTTCATAAGAACTTTTCCATCCTAGATTAACCATTGGCTGGCCTGATAAACATATGTTATTATTGTTACTATTGTAGTTTATCTCACTCAAAAAAAAATACTTCTGTAATAAACAAAGCAACAAATTTCACACAGCCAGTTCTCCTGACCAAAGGAAGAGCATGAGATCTGATGTCCACTCATGAGCTTACTGGGGTTGTATGTGAGGAGTGAAATAAAAGTTGTGCCTTTAACAAAATTTTGACAGAAGTATATGTTTGAAATATCATGAGCATTTGAATGGACAGTAGCAAAATCCTATCAAGCATACATAAAATTACTATTTAATACTTGAAAACAGATGTTTGGTGTTTGGACTTTAAAATACTTCAAGTTAATCAGCTGAGGCTGTTGCTTTTAAGTACACCTTGAGGTTTTAGAACAAATTCTTTCAAAACGACCTGTATTACCCCAATCAATCAATTCATTCAATAATTATGTTAGAGTTCCTTCATGCCTTCATGTAGGGTTTTTGATTCACATTCTTAAAAAGGAAAAGAAATTAGGACATCTCTCCAACAATAGTTTGTTTTACACTTGTCCCTACTGTAAGGAGACCCACATTGGATTAAATATTTGTAGTTCTGTCCCAGTCTGAACTCTATCCAATTCCACCCTTATGTCAAACCAGAAATAACATTTGAAAGTGGCTCTTGGATGTCAGGGTGGAACTCTGGAGACTTGAACTCTGGAAATACATTTAAGGAACACTGCTAATGTGTGAGAGACAGCACTCTTGGCCTATTTTTTTTTTTTTTTTTTTAATGGGATGGAGAAATGAGAATGTCACACTTCATTATAAATTCTCCCTAAGATGCGTTTTTTTCTTGTCAACTTCAAGGGAATGTCCTAATTACACTTATAATTAATACTTTGTAAACTAAAATGACAACACAGCATAAAAACAAACTTTCAAGATCCATTTATTTAAGTTGATACAGTACGACAGAGGCATTGTGTTGAGTAGAAATACACCCGGATGGATGAATTAAGACATTTTACAGGATTTGAACTGTTATTGATTTGCTTGAAAATACACGCTTGGCCGCTGCCTTCACAATGAGATGATACAACTCTATTTCAAACAAACGACTATTTTTGTGTGCAGTAAGTCCTGAACACAACACAGTCTAAAGCAGGCCAAAGCATGAATAGGGAGCATTTTGACAAAAATAAATGGCTTGATCACCAATAAATACAAAGTATAAAAACACATTGATAATTTTCATTATCAAAAAAAAAAAAAAGTTCATAAAAGATACCAAAGGCACACAACTTAATCCACCTTGCCAGTCGAGGATCACCAACAGACAAAAAAATATATATAAAAAAGTGGCAATAGCCATAATGAGCCGTAACGAAAATAATACTTAAATAACATAATAATACTAATTAATTATTATTGTCATAACAATATCCAGTCAAGTTTTCCTATGATTAGACTTTCTGCTAACTAACAGATAATGCACCACGTATTTCCAGTTTGGCAAAGTTTCATCATCAGATTCTTTCCATTGCTTTATTCCTTTTTCTCTCTTGTTTCAGCATTTCGACCTCCCCTGCTTTGGTAGAGGTGGATATGCTATTTTCAAAGGGTCAGCTATTGATACATTAGTACATATTCCTGGGGCTCTCTCACCCACTGGGGTAGCACATTTCATTCAGATTTGTCCGTTTCTGGAGAGAAAATCTAATACTTCGAGGAAGGAAGTATTTTCTGCCATAACATAAAGCAATATAAAGTTTCTTATATTTTGGAAAATCAAAAACAGAAGCATAATAAAACAAAAATACTAACATAGTATAATTTTCTCACTGTAAATCCAGTTGACAATAAAATGCAAAAGGCAATAAAATGCAATATAATACGCATTGGGTCTTTCATTTGAATTGATACCCAGGACCTTTGCTTCACACCAGAGGACCACTGAAAACATTCAACATGTGATCCATTTCATCGGGGTCATCTACTGCATGGTTTTCCATCTACATCATTTAATATTTTGGATGATGTCAGTCACCGTTCTCCCCACTTTTTTGCTGCTGTGGAAAAGTGTAACACTTTCTAAGGCCATGCAGGACACACAAGTCACACACTGACTGACCCTCAAGACAAGCTGTATCAACAGCCTCCAGCATCTCAAATAGAAACTCAAAAAGAAAACAAGCGTAAGGGATTCCCATTTCAAAGAAAAATCCAAAGGACTCCTATTAGTCCCTGACCTATCCATTCCCTTCATCCGTGCCAAAGCTTTATCACATCTTTGGAATTTAAAAAAGAACTTTCCATTTACTCTTTCTACTCACTTTCCTTCCTTTCACTATTCTACATTACAATCCCTTCAAAATATAAATCTAACTCCTTGACCTTTCCTGTGTTTTACAGGAAAGTCCTTTCTAATCTCAGCACCTTTCCAAGCATCACTCTTTCACACTCTTTTCTTCTCCCTCTAGCGCTAAATCTCTCCGCGCTGCCTCTCTCTTACTCTCAAATGAAAACAATAGCTGGCTAATTGTGCTTGGTTGACATAATGGACTAGTATACATAGCTGGAGGGCTGAGCATGGACCGCAGATCCCACCTGTGCTGAGTCGGACCGGGGCTGATAGAGATCTCTAGCACCAACACGTCTCCAGCCTTTGTCTAAGGAATTTGCTGTGTCATCAGTGGGATAAACAAACCACCGTATTTAGCTCTTTTAAAGGGCTTTGGGTAAATTATGAACTAGTTTGACAATCGAAACCACCTCAAGTTTCTTTGGTAAATAAACAAACAAAAACTAAATATCTCACTAAACAGCCTATTTTATCAGGTAGCCTCGAAAATGTGAAGAAAAAAAAAAGTTAAGAGAGCCAGGCACATTCCAGGACTGTGAGATGGTGTCTGCGCCATCTCCCTTCACTAAATGCCCCACTAGGTAAGTCACCCGAGACCTCTGGTGCTGCCAGCAAATCTGTGCTCAACCAAACCACCTAAATTGCTGACAAACCAAAGTATGAGCTAAAACACTGACAAAGAGCACAGAGGAAGTCTTTCTGAAGTGACCTGTAGATCTTGACATATCTGTGTGATCTACTTATGGAAGGGGCGGTGGTGGTGGGGGAGACAAGAGACGAGACGAGACGAGACTGTTTGATCTCAAATGTCTGATTTTGACCTTTGAACCCCAAAACAAGAAAAGCTAGTCAGCTGTGTGCTGAAGGCCCTGGGTCTCTCCACATTCACAAATTTAAAAAAAGCACAACTGGTGACAGGTTGGCCTGGCTTTTCCCTCCACTTTAAGGAAATGACATACATAATTTCTATTTTATTAGGAATCAAAAAAGGCACTTCCTACATATTCCCTAGTATCATACACATATATAGGCCATACGCTTTTATGAAGGTATATTTGCCTGCGTGTTTTACAAGCGCAGACAGTTATATATGTTGAGTATACAAATGTTTCTCATCACTGAGCAACATAATTATATATGTCAGTTTCACACAAAGAGTTGGAGACTTTTCCAGTAACAGCCAGCACCCATCAGTTTTGCACTTACAACTAAAAGCTACGAAAATACTAATAAATAATCAGCAATGTCAGTTATTTTTGGAACAAGACCCTGGTTTGTTTCTTTTTTTTCAAGGAAGTAAAGATCACAAAAGCATGTGCTCTGTGTGAGTTTTAAGGTGCTTTTGTAAACTCAAACTCAAAATGGGTGGTGTACAAGGAGAGCCAACCAGTTACTGGTTGCTGCGTTTGTGATTCTAACTTGCCTTCTTGCCGAATATGTAAACATGTTGAACACAGCAAAGTCTATGGGTGGGCCAAGAAAGCAGACTGGGTGGCATTCTCTCGTGCCAGCTCTTCTCACTTGTTCACAAAACCCTTAACTGAATTTCCTCATGCCAGAGAAGTGCACCTAAGTATGTACATCTGTGTGTGTATGTATGTGCAAAGACATATCATTTCCATCAAGATTTCAGCCTCTTTTGGAAAACCACAACTTCCCAAAAGGTGTATCCCAGTAACACACTGGTCGTTAATGCCAACTATAAACATCTGTACACACACATACACACACAAACACACATACACACACACACACACACACAGTCATGTTCAATTCCCTCTGTTTCTTTCTCTCTGCCACCCATCTTTTAGGTGAGGTTGCTGCTGATGTCCAGGGCTTGCTGGTACACCTGAGTCATGTCCTCCAGGTCCCCTAGCAAGGAGAAGCTGCCATTGTCCCCCGGGGAGCCTTTCGTTTTGGGGCCACGGCTGAACTTGGGACCCTGTAGCGGTGGGGCTGCCTGGAACCCCTTGAAGTTGGCGAGCTGCAGCAGGTTTTCAGCGGAGACGCAGGCCCTGATGTTTGGGCGGTGGTGGGTGGAGGAGGAATGCCACTCAGCCCCACTGAGGGAGCTGGGTGACAGGGACAGAACGGAGCTGTCCTCCCCGACAATACTGGAGGGTCGACTCTGACTGCGGGACAGACCAGAGTCAGTTGAGGGAGGAGGCTCACCAAGAACTCCAGCCACCGCTGCCGCTGATGGAGGCCCGCTGTAGGTGGAGTACTTGCCGTTTCGCTTCAAGATGCCCTTTCTCCCCATCACTCTCCTAGATGGGGATGTGGCTAGCAGAGACATAGTGGCTCCCCCTAAAAGCTCGGAGGACTCGCTGCGTTCTGGCGAGGAGTAGTACCCTGATTCCCGCTGTTGGTTGTTCTTCAAGATGCCTTTCCTGGGCAGAGAGGGCACCATCTTAGCTGGTGAGCCCCCTCCCAGACTCGGCTCTTCTTCCTCTTGATCTGGGCTTGAGGCTTCCTCTCCTCCTTCAGCTTGTTGAGGCAACACTGCCTGGCCCAACTCCTCTGTAACCCTGGTCTTCAGGATCCCCTTGGGTCTCTTCAGACCTGGCTTGTCCTCTGCTCCACAGTGAGTTTGTCCTGCCTCAACATTTTCCTTCTTGGACTTTTTGGGCCTCTGGCGCAGCAGCTGGGGCATGGCTGCAGTCTTGCTTCCAGGACCACGTGGCTCAGTGCGGTTCTGCCAGTCGATGAAGCGGGCCAGCATGGGCGAGCCTCCGTGGTCGTGTTGGGTCTCACAGTCACACACACTGTTTTTCCAGCCCCAGTTTACCCACCAGTGGTTGGCTATGTCTTCCACTGTGGCCCGGCGCTCAGGGTTCACCATAAGCATCCAGCGGATCAGTCCACGGGCATCTGGCATGAAACAGAACAATAACAATCACGCCGTCTTATACTACACACCACTTGGCATGATCACATCATATGCTATTTCTAGTACAGAACAGAGAAGTGGAGTGTAAGTTTGATTATATGAGGCTGTCTAAATTAAAAAATGCTGGAATTGGCCATGGTTGATAGTGGAATAATCAAGGATGTATGAAAAATGTGGTGATATAATTGTTTCCCCTTGTTTTTCCACATACGTGGCAATTATTCAATTTAGAGGCTTTTAAAAACAATTGCAATGATGCAACACCCTCACTTTTTAGTGACGAAATGTTTTACATAGAATTTTTCCATTGTTCAGTGTAAACCACAATTATATAACACATGGTAGTGGCAAAATTCACACCATGTGAGTGTCTTTGTATCAGTAACATCCAGAACTCAATAATACTGGGGACTGCTCTGTTCTACAGAGACAATCAATATTAAATAGCATTTTTGCATCCAACTATCACCATATATTTGAGTTTGTGAACCAATTAAAAACTAATTAAAAATGAATCTGTTAATACATCACAAAAAATAAATGAGCAGTATGACAGGTTTTTCCACTGAAGAGATATTATTGGTGCCTGGACAAAAAAAAGCATCATGCGTAATGCATTTTGCAGATTCTACAATATGTGTACATTGAAAGCAATCTGATTTGTATTCCATTCAACAGATTTTAAACAAATGTCTCAAAGACTTTTAAGTATTTTCTGGAATTCACATAAAGACTTGAGTCCTGTACAATTTATAGAAAGAAAGACAGAGGTCAATGGTTTCAGTTTCTGAGAAATAGTATACTTTACTGACTCTATCTTCAGGCTAGCTGAAATAGATTTGTAGAGTTTGTATAGTTTATACTACAGTTTTATGAAAGGCACTTGTATCAGCTGTCTTTTCCTAGCATGATAAAAAATAGAAAAACAAATACAAGTGCAGTACCTGAAGACTGAGTGGGCTCTTTATAATCGCCGTTGCTAATCTGGCGAATGAGGTTCTTGTGGTCTCCCCCATCAAATGGCATGGTCCCGTAGACCAGAGTATACAGCAGCACCCCCAGAGCCCAGCTGTCAACCTGGGGAAAACAAAAATAATTGTTATAAACTATACATTTTGTCATATGGAGAACGCAAACTGCCCATCAAATAAAGACTTGTCTACTGTATGCAGCAAGCCCATAAGCAGAGGTGTGTTAGATTTCGTGTTGTGCAATGGAAATGCAATCTTCCACGTCCTGTTTTGATTATTGATTCATGGCATTAAAATAAATGTTGCGGCATGAGCTCAGCTCTCTCAACAACATAGCAGACCTTTTATTTTTAATTATAAGCCACAATCCCTTTTTTACACTAACAGTACACAACAACATCTCTGTTAAAGAGCTTGTGATGTTGCAGAGCTTCTCCAGCATGTTTTTCATAGAAATAATGACAAATACCAGCGCTCTGGTGGGAAATGGCTTGTTTCCACACAGATAAATCCTTTTCTCCAACCCCCCCCCAAACACACACACACACACACACACACACACACACACACACACACACACACACACACACACACACACACACACACACACACACACACACACACACACACACACACACACACACACACACACACTCCTGTGAAGCAGAAGAAGGCACATTGTGACCACTAACCTAATGCAATGTGGCTTTCTAAGTTAACAGTTACATAAGACTTTGTGTCTGGGGCTTGAGGAGGTGCATGAGGGAAGTGGTGGGAGTGGAAGAGGGTAATGAGTCCAGCAGAGATGACAGAGTCGTGATATCCTGGCCCCTGATGACTTGCTGGAGCCACACTGCCATCCAGTCATCAGCAGATGACCTGTCTCACTGTGTGTCTGTGTGTATGTGAGACTGTGACGAAGAGGGAATTGTGATGTGATGTGTGTGTGTGTGTGTGTGTGTGTATATATATTGACTGTAGTTAAGGGAGGAGGACATGCCCTCAAAAATGTGCTTCTGATGCCGGTAGCTGAAGCTCTGAGACATAGTCTAGTTAGAGGAAATCAGATAGCCAGTTCAGGAGCAAGTTTACTTCCTCAAAGGATCTGGACCCACATCAAGAATGTTTCTCTCTTCTGTTGCCACTGGTCTGTTCCCGAGGGCGAGACAGGGCACGCACTATTGTTGTCTTCTATTTTTGTTGCCTGTGTTTGCTGTAATTTGTGGCCTCACCCCAACTGGGTTTCTGTAATTTTGATTGAAATCGGACTGCTGTAGTTTTTAGCACTCTGGAGTAAATTATAGTGAATTACGCTAAATTGAACGGTTGGGCTTGAATATCTAAAAATGCATGTTTTTTTCCTCCTCTGTTGCTTTGTTTAATGTAACTGATGCAATTTTAAAGACGACGCCCTTCAGAATGCGTCTGGAATTGCCAAATAAGTGGTTTTTGGGAGACATTTTCACTTTTTTTCCCACCAAAACTATTTGACTTTGACCATGAGCGTCTCTTTGAGGCTGTGAAAGCTCATTCCGATCCCATTAAGATGAAGAAAGAGTGAGGAAAACTATCCTCCAATTCCTCACTTAAAAGGACCCAGACATTGTAGGAAGGGAAGGACAGGGAAGGGATGCAGACAGTATCCGAGTTGACCCACTGTGGTGTTGCAAAAGAGACCTCCCACTGACTGGAGACTAACAGTAATCCCATCAAAGAAGTAGAAAATAAAGCCTATCTACATCTTTGTGTAGGCCCTATGTGATGATGATAATAATGATGAAAGCTATATAAGGTGAGAAATCTGGGGGGTTCATACCAAATTAAAAAGCTAGGGAGGATCATACATTAAAGGAAATCATGTCCTGGAACTTAAGTTCACACACAAACAGCTGGAGTCTATGTGTGTGTGTGTGTGTGTGTGTGTGTGTGCAAAGAAAGATTAAAGGTGACCAAGAAAATTAACGTTATGTTTTTTCTCTACATACAGTATTATATGGGAGGATCATACATTAAAGGAAATCATGTCCTGGAAATTAAAGTTCACACACAAACATCTGGGTTTTCAGTGGTTCAATTGGCCTTACCTCTGGGCCGTGGTAAGGTCTCCCATTGACAATCTCTGGTGAAGCATAGAGCGGGCTTCCACAGAAAGTTTGCAACAGCTTGTCCTTATGGTAGAGGTTGGACAGCCCAAAATCAGCAATCTGTAGAAACAGGGGTATATGTGAATTTTACACTCGCCATGTGATTGTTAATCCCTCACACAAAGGTCATTTGAGGAAGGATATTACAGTCCTGTGGGTAACGTTTCACAAATCAAGGGCCAAACTTACCTTAATATTACAGTTTTCATCCAGTAGCACATTTTCCAGTTTCAGATCCCTGTGTACCACTCCATTCTACACAATAAGAAAAAAAAACAAGTAATGATTGATGCATCTATCCATGCATTATTCACGAGTGATGGAGGGAGTGTTATCCAAGTAATAAACAGTCCAGTGTATTAAGAGATGATTTACTCTGACAATGCTAGCTTGTGTTTCTCCGGGGAAATCAAGGCAGCCTGTTGGTCTAGTACTCTTTAATTGGTCTTGTCCCCTCTGGGGTCTTTATGCTGACATCTGCTGTGGTTTTCCTTTTTAAATCGACTCACATGTGTCACACAAACATGAGCCTGTAATTACCATGCTGTATGAATAATGTTCTCACAACATCTAGGCATTAAAAAACAAATATGCTGTTATGCCTGGGTTTAAAAAAAAAAGAAAAAAACATCCTGGAATTAACATGTGGTATGCAGACAGACAGAAACCAGCTCAGATGCGGAGAAGTGACTTCACCCGTCACTCCACCCCCAAGGGTTGCGCTCTGCATGGCATCTCACATTGGAGCTCATTTTCATATGATCCCGATTGGTGAATACAATGAAGAAATGGTTGTTTGCTTGTTGTGTCAGTGACTCACACCACCACACCCGGTGGAAGGTTGTGCCTGGTAGTGATGATTCATCATTGAGGGCTGTCTGGGACTCTCCTATCTGAGGACCATGACATCATCCCTATCTCCACCTGGGAGGAGAATGACAAGAGGGGAGCCCATCCAAAAAAGCTGTGGGAGCTTGGGGGTTTTATGGGAGTTAGTGAGGTGAGGAACAGGGGTTGACATGGGTGTGGCTGGAGCTAAATCTCTGGGGAAAAGCTTTGGGGATATCTTGGGACAATCATCAGCGTGTCAACAGATGAGGACAGAATTAATGCAGGGACTGTTTGGCGCACTGTAATCGGAGTGTAAGCATGAATTAAACTGGCCTGTGTTCTATCTTCACAGATGACTCCCTAACACCAGCGCCAAGAAAAGCATAATGTGTAGGACCTGCAGATTAACTGGCTATATGGCTGTGTAGGTGCATGGTTAATGTTATAATAAGCATGCTGTGGCCTGAAAAACAAAGTCTGAATGTGTGTGAGAGAGGCAAAGAAAGATTAATGATGACCAAGAAAATTAATGTTCATGTTTTTTTCTCTATGTACAGTATAGTATGGGTTTTCACACCTTGTGGCAGTGGTGCACAGCGGAGACTATCTGTCTGAAGAAGTGTCGTGTCTCCCGCTCACTCAGGCGCCGGCGCTCGCTGATGTAGTCATACAGCTCGCCCTTGCTGGCGTACTCCATCACAATAACAATCTTGTCCTTGTTCTCAAACACTAAGAAATGATAAGAAAACAATTGGAGTCCATTAAGATCTATTTTCAGGAAAATACATTTATATTATTGGCAAGAGAGATGGGAGGACCACTTACAAAGTAATTCCAGGTTAAGTCTATCAACAATAAAATCACAAATTGACATTGTTGTGTAAAATGCAGAATAAACCAGTTTCAGTTTTAGAGCAGGGATTCAAATTCCAGAGGAGCATTACATCCCTACATTTCTCCCAGGGTTACATCACCCAAACCCCATCTCACATGTCTGGCTCCTTCAAAACATTGTAAGGAGGGGCTGTTAACTCAATCAAGCCTACTCCTCAGAGACCAGAGCAAGTGGAGAGCAGTGAAAACAGAGAGAAAGCAGAAACCAAATCAAGGAGACAGAGTTAGCTTTGCAGAAAGTATACTATAGTGTCAAGCGATGCCCTTGACACATCACACTTCAACTTTACATCATGTCAACACATTCATTACACATTCACCCACATGCTTAACCACCATAGTGTCCATATCACATACTGTACAACAGTTTAAATTCAATTCAATTCAATTAAAATTTATTGTAGCAACATTCTGCAACTTCCTCATCTCACAGCAGAATTGGGCTTATTTATTCCAAAAAACTAATGCATTGCTTAACAAATATCCCCTATTCATTCTAAAATAATTCAACTTTCTAAATAATGATGGATGTCTTCTGTTTACTCGTTAAAGGCAAAGTAAAGACAATATATAAAGATGTTGAACTTTTATATGACCAAAACAAATCAGGAATAAAAACAGCAAACAATGCCACATAACTCAATTTCAATCTGGCTTTTAGAAAAGACAACAAAATGATTTAAACTAGGGGTGGGAATCAACAGAGGCCTCACAATATAGTAACATCACGATACGTATGTCTAGATAAAATATTATAGCAAATTTAAACATATTGAACTATTCTGCTATATATATATATATATATATATATATATATATATAAAATGTATTTATTTATTTATTAACTTACACAGTACCAGTTGAATTAAAATAGTGGCTTGTTACACATCTGGTAACTGGAAAAAGAAATGTTATTACTGATATGAATTCCTATCCAACTGCAGTCACCAAACGTATCATTTTGTGTCAGTATTTAGCCTTCTGGTGTATAATTCCAACTTGGCAACATATTTCTCTCCCAGCGCCTTGGCATGAAGGGAATGAAAATGGTTAGGCAGGGAGAAAAGGAGAGAGAAAGACTGAGGGAATACAGTCAGCCATGTTGTGCCGCATTGTGTTTGGGTGATTTTCCCACACAGCAGGGTCATCGAGGGTGAGGGCCTCTGCTTTCTGCACCCTTGAGTGAGCACCTTCATAGTTTGTCACACTACTTTCCTCACCCCCTCCCAGGGTCCTTTTAAAAATATAATCCTCTACAAAAACACACAGTTGCTGAGTGATGGTAATGCTCCCCAATTGTCTGGCTGCTCGGGAAGTAAGAGACGGGATGTAAGCCAAGCACCCAGGAGGGCAGATCCAGCCCTCTGATTGGTGGACGGAGTGGTGACCTCCTGGGGTGACATTCACGGTGATCCGTGGTGGGGTTGCGCTTGGAGAGACAATTCTCAGCTTGCACTCACATTTACCTTTGACCCCTGGTGGTGAAGTAATTACCTGGCTTACATATTTTGGGTGTGTTACTGCCCGTCGGGTCACCAGCCACCACTACAGCCTTGCTGTCACTCACCAGGCTTTGTTTGTAGGTCAGGCCCTCATCTCTGACTAATTAGCACCTATTGTCCTATTGCTGACAATGTAGACGCAAGCTTGCACGAGGGACATGAAGAACACTATTACAAAGTTTAATACAGAAAAGTGGTGGAGTACTATTGATGCAGACAATAAACACTTTTTGATTTATGTGTTTTTATGTGGATTACAGGTTGTTTATTGAATTGGCGATTATTTACTGAACTGGGCTAACCATAACAAATGATCTTCAGAGTTTAAATTAATATCTTGGATTATGTCACTTTAGAGAATGCAGCAGCTTTCTTTCCAAGAGTTAAAGAAGATCGATGCCACTCTCATATCTGTACGGTAAGTATGATGCAACAGCCAGCAGCTGGTTGCTTAGCCTTAAGACTAGAAACAGGGGGATACAGCTAGCCTGGCTCTGTCCAAACTAAGGCAACAAAATATGTCTACCACCACCTCTAAGAGTGTTATTGATCTTCTCTTCTAACTCTCGCAAAGAGAGCAAATAAGTGTACATTACGTATACTGTGCATGCTATTCAAACTGTTTCTTTGTCAGTTTTTTCAGGCTTAGCTTTACAGCATCAGTTACTAACTGTGTAGGAAAAACTAATATTTGGAGGCCAGCTGTCTAAAAAATTGGGGCATTTACAACATATTGGGGGCATTTTTAAAAATGTTTGCACAAAGTTGTTTTTTTAATGTAATTAAAATAATTAAAATGCATGCAGTAATCATTTTGTGCAAACAAGAAATAACAAATAAAAAGCATATTATTGCAATTATCAGTGCATTCATATATAACAGTGCTGTTTGTGTAAGTGTGTTAGAGACGGAAATTAAATTAATTGAAATCAAATAAAATGAGGGCTTAATGTAGGAATAGGATATTGGCGTAAACTGGTTAATATATTACATATATTAGAGACATTTTGAAATCTCTGCCCTGTTTCTGAGATTTCTGAGATTTCTTGGGGCATTTTCCCCTCAATTTCTAACACTGGTCACTACTGATTTGTTTTAAAAGGTGGGCACTAGGGCACCAAGTTATGCCTGAGGAGTGATGAGCAAAATCCAATTTTAAATGCCCTGCACAGCATGCTGATGGATGCAAAATGTGAGGGAGTGGTGAAAATCAATCTTTACACACACATCTGGTTCAGCTTTGTTTCACACAAGGCAGTTAGCAGGGCCTGTTGAAGAGGGTGTTGCCGGACACACAAATCTTGGGGCCTCCTTTATATCTCTAAGGCAAGGCTGGGTGGAGGCCAGGCCACAACAGTAAACGCTGGGTTTGAGGAAAAACACCAAAGAGCAAGAGCAATGAGTCTGGTCGAGTTTGTTGGTGGAGTAGGCTGCTTATAAAAGGAAGGCAGCACACATTGGAACACCATACAGCCTCCTTGGAGTTTATGAAGCTTGATGTTCTTTTAATCATTTTCCTACAAAACAAATCAAACTTGGCTGCACTTCAGCCCTCCAGGTTACTACTGGCACGTTCCCATGACAAATAGTGATGTTTGTCATATATTCACATTGCTGATAACGACCTCGGGACTTTGACACTGAACAAAGGACAGTGGGTAAGCCAGCTTGGGCAGTGGCACACAACTGGCTGCCATTGTGCCAGGGCAGCTATACTGAAAAGGGCGTTTAAAGTGTTGCTTTGTTGATCCTTGCATAAAAATAGTCACAAATCATATGAAACTGACTCACACTGCAGCGCCTTGTGACTTAAATTGCCAGCACATAGACCCAGACTACATTATAAGAGATGATTTATTGCAAGCAATGTGTTGAAAAAACTCAATGGGAATTGTTTAACCTTTACGGTCATCATTAATTCTAATTTAGGTTTTCTTCAAGTGAAGTTGAGGTCATTCAAAAGGGCTCATATTAAAAAAAAGAATGGTTAAAGACTGACTTGAAGGCTTTGATATTTAGAGAGTGGCTTCCTGAGGTAGATAAATGTTGATGTTGCTCCAGGGAAGGCTCAAGGCCTTTCCTCCCTCTGCATAGCACTGGACCAGTGTCAGACAGGGTGCAAGCTTGGGTGACTAAGGTCAATTCAGTGTCTCCTTAGATACAGAGAGAGAGAGAGAGAGAGAGAGAGAGAGAGAGAGAGAGAGAGAGAGAGAGAGAGAGAGAGAGAGAGTCTGGTTCCCAGCTGCAATTGTCTCTAAGTATCTGCAGATGTCTGGCCCTGAGATCAAGACCAGAGAAGACAAGAGATGAGACTTCTTAGATGTGGATAGGCAATCCCTTAGAATACCACCCCTCTTACACACAAACATTCAAAGCACACATGCACACACATTCAGAGAGATCCAGACGCACACCGTTAAAGCCATCCAGATTCTTACTGGCCCAGGCATCCAGACAGAGCAGAGAAGATGAATAACATCCCAGAGCTGTAGTCCAGGTCTTATTATGACATCTGCATGTCATAACATGACAATCCTGCAGCTTGGCCACAAGTGCTGAATGAGCTGAGGGAGTGTGTTTTTATTTTATATTTTATTTTGTGCGTTCAAGGCAAAGTGTGTATAATTTGTTGCGTGTGTGTGTGTGTGTGTGTGTGTATATATATATATATATATATATATATATATATATATATATATATATATATATATATATATATATATATATATGTATGTATGTATTTCCAGACATTCAGAAAATGATCACCTTCATATATAGAGATGATGTGTGGGTGACGGAGGGATGACATGATCTCAATCTCTCTGCGGATGTGAACCATATCTTGGTCGTCCTTGATCTTCTCCTTACGAATTGACTTGATAGCAACCTGGAAATAGAAGACCCTTTCATCAGTTAACTTATAGCAACATACAACAGATTTATATTCACATACATACATATATAGATAGCTGGGGTGCAACACATTATCTTTTTGTCCACTTAAACTGATTACATAAATATGCTGGTTTAGTTTGGAATGGGAAATGACCAAAGAAAACCGTAAAATAAGACTAAAGTGTATTTATGTCCATTCTTATCAGTGAACTTTAAAATGTACACGGCTTTTGCAGAGTACATACTGTCTCAGTGAAAACATGTGAGCCAACTCATGTATTGCTACATATCTTTCCCCAGTAAACTGTGTGGAGTTCATCTACGTCATGTAGCTCCCCTTTCAGGGGTGTAGGGCCTGTTTAAGAACATTTGACCCAGGCCTTGTTGTTGACAGCCAGATGAGTCAATCAAGGAGGTCATCTTAGTCTCACACTGTGTAATTTACTCTTTTCTAAAGCAAATTTAGGGTGAAAACAACCTGACATACGATGCCGCAATGGAGGCTTGCTTTGTACTCTGGGCCTACATTTAACCAGGTATAAGTTGGTGTTTTGGGTCTCTAACTGAGAGTTCAGAAGTCAGACTCACATGGTGAAATGTGGGGTTTCCATAGCAACCGTCTATCTGAAAGCCGATGACGACCCCAAGTATCATAAAAAGTTGATAAGGGAGGTGTTTAATGTTAGCTGGAGGAAGGCAGGAGGCATGGAGGTCAGAGTGCTCCTCCATATATTAGATGTCGGTATTCCTCTCCCGTCAAAACGTCCTTGAGAAGACAGTACATTACAACGCAGTCTCTTATTTTTAGTCTTTCTGATTAACTACATTTAATGGCCTAGTTTTGAAATAGCCTGAAAAGCTGGCCTGCTGGGAGTTTTATGGAGTAATCAGCAGAATGGGCAGGGGTTGTGGAAGTGATTCAGTCTATTTACGTTGCCAGTGGGCCTGCTACAGGAGGTTCAGCAGTCAACAACTATACTTGATTTGACCATTTTTCACTGTTATGGCTATGTCACCGAGACAGCCACAACTGGATGCATTCAAACCTCTAGCCTATGTATTCCTTAAATAACACGTCAGGGGCCTTTTCCAAAGAAACCAATCGAGAGTACATATGTCACTATAATTGTAGCCTAAACATTCTGGATTGAGTCCTGGGTTTGCTTTGATCAGGCCTCTATAGAGTCTGTTCCCTCTGAATTCTGTTAGTTTAAACTTTTGTCCTCTCCTATCTAAGTGGTAGAATTCTGAGGAGCCCAGCTTTATTCCATTCAGCACAAACCACAGACAGTAGCGAGTGCCAAACTAATTACTGTGTACATCAATAAAAATAACCCCAAACCGGAATAGCTCCTTTCCAGAGCATGCCTTGATTACATAGAATTTAAAGAAATTATACCATAATAAGCAAGATGAGGTCAAGGGGGTCCACATGCTGTGTTCATAATTGGTAAAAGTTGTTTGTGTCTTAACATTGATGTTTTCCTTCTGTTTACCTCATCAGATTCATCAACATTTTATCACTGATTCCCAAAACGTAAGTAAAAGTTTTTACTTTGGTGTTTAACAGTGAGGCATAATGTGAGTAACCTTCCTGGATTTAATGTAGGAATTAATTAAGGAATGTATTAATTTAGGCAACAACTGAGAAATTACCTACAAAAGTTAGATACAAAGGCAAGTGAATGTTCTCTGTATAACTGCTGCCTAAAACCACAATTTTCTCCAAAAAGGGTAATCAATCTTTAACAGCCATGGTCTTCATTCCACACAATATGTTAATTCATTGAATTAGCCAACTCTCCCACATTGGGTTTGAGATAAAGCCAGGTATCTCTTGTGTATGTTCCCCTGCTCTGACCCCGATGTGGATCATTAAACAGGACTGCAGATCAGCCACTTGCCAGCTGGCCGGGATGGCTGACACAGCTACGCTTGTCCTTAAGTGGATCCCTATTACTGTCACTCACAGTAAACAGCCGCTGTACTGCTGCCCATGCCGGCCCCTGCCAGGTATGCCCCCCGCCCATCCTTGTTCGCAACAGAGCTGTTTGAAGTGAAAGTCCATGCTTCGCTTCACTAGAGCCTGACATCTTCCTCTGCTTTCTCAGGCCATTAAAATAGATGAAGTATTCATCACAAGCTCACCCTTCTCTGTGTTCACTAAAGATCATGATCATCTATTGTGTGTGTGTGTGTGTGTGTGTGTGTGTGTGTCTAAGTAAGTTTAACGGGAGAAAGACAGAGTCAGTGAGAGGAAGAGGCCCGTCACTTTTCCAAAAAACTATATTCTCAAACACAGCCAGGAATCATAATACCTCATCAACGGCACCACATATAGCAGAGGAATGTCGGCGTCTTCCCCTCTTGCGTACCTCTCCATTGAATCCATTGTTGGGGAATGATGTAATCTGGTGATTTAAGGGCTTATTAATATGACTCCCTAACCCCTTTTAACTAAGGCTGTCCCTCTGTTGTTATGGTTGTGAGCTTCTCTGTGTCTCTGTACTAACTGTCCACCCCTCCTGTCTGTGATAGATCCCCCATACAGGCTATTAAACTTCCCCTTCAATCTCATTTCCTGCTGTGGATGGCCTTTCAAGTGTTACTGCCCATTTCAGACCTAGCTGTCACCATAACCTTTTCACTATAGTCTTCTACATGGCAAATACTAAGACACACACAGTCTCTTTCTCTCTCTCTGAGTGTACAAACATGAAACACATTTTCTAGAAGTTTGTGCATATGTCACATATTCCCTCTGTGATCTCAATGATTAATTGCATTTCATATAATGTTGGGTTTCAACTGAGCTGCCAAGCACTACAACATATTGTTTTGCAGATTAAAGCAGACAGTCACTCAGTTCTACTTTCGCTGACACACTGAATGTGCCCACATCTAATCAATCTTTCTCATGTGCCTTCAGCTCGTTCCACACATGCATACAAAAAGTCACACACAAAACCTTCTCAGTCTGTCTCCTTACTTAGTTCCCTCTGCTCTTCTCATTTGGTTTGTGGAACGAACCAGTATAGGTACAGAGAGTCAAGATGATTGCATAACAGTCTCACCACGCAGCTGTATCTGCCATACAGACACAAGGGCTAACTTTAAGTCAGAGGTCAAGTAAACTCTAGCAACGCGGTGCCAGCAACTTCGTGGTCAGTAATGTGGCCGGCAGTTATGCTCTGTCCGTTTCTGCTTGTTTCCTAAGATATACAAACTTCCACATAAAAAACACCTTTGTGCAAGGAACTCCTATAATATATTGAGATGCTATTTAAAGTCTGAATGCTAGGCTCAGGCCATTGCAGCAGATTGCAGGAGAAGGGAATGCCTTCGGCCACTGCGTTTGGACCTACAAAGAATTGTTTGATACTAAGTGTTTTTTAAAACTATTTTTCCCACCCCAGTGCTATCAGTGAGGGCCAAAAGGCTAAAAAAACGAAACACCTGTCTGTGTAATGCAATACATATCAATAGCAGCACAAACTACCAGTACATCCGCCAATATGACCATGAAATTGATTCAACACCTCTCTAAAACTGAACAGTAAATCCTTCATGTAGGTAGGATTTGATGCAGGACTGTGGTATGAGACTAGTTAGACTAGATTAGTTTCAGCTAGGTGTACCTGATAAACTGACACCTAGTTTGCATGTACTTTCTTGAAAATTGGTTAAGAGATGTAATTTAAAACAAGTACCTGTGGGGGTAAGCTTTAAAAAATGGTTTGAGAAACACAACACATGTAAACAAACCTTGTGGGTGGCTGTCAAATAATGCAATTCGTTCAAACAATACATTTGAGAATGAAATCAGAAAATATATCTTAAGCCAGAAATTTGAGTCAATTTGAGTTATCGTAGAGAAACAATATCTCAAACTCTCCCATGGCCAAAGAATTATAATAATATAATAATTATAATTTAGTTGGACCCTTCCAGTCAATGTGCTTTGTGCAATTCTATAATGCTAGTGAAAGTAAAATAGGCTTCATATTTGAGCTGCTACCATGGTCATAATAAATAGGAAAATAAAGACTTGGACAAGGATCCAACTGGGACAGGCCAAGAGAGCGTAAGCCCTACAGGAGGGTTTATGGTCCCCCTAGCGAGCATTCATTTGCAAGGAACTATGAAACCATTAGTGGACGTGTTCTCAGTGCATGGACAGTTCCTCATGTCCTGCCAGGTTGGCCACCGGGGTCAAATTATGCCACAGGAGAAACTATTCGGAGATATGTGCTAGTCTGCAAGGTCATTACAGCGGATTACATTACAATGGCAAAGACAGTCTGCAATACAGCTTTTTTTTTCTTCTTTATAAAGAAACAGAAAGTTTTGGACTGACCCTGCAAACAAACTCACACCCACATAGCAACATAAAAGCAAAACCGAAAGGATATAAAGCCTGTGTCTAGAACACTGTCAAAAAATGTGAGTGGGCCCTAGTAGTCTATCTCTGGGGGACTGTTAGCTGTTTTCCATGATTCCATGATGGGATCATTGGAGTCACATCACTCAGTCAGTAGCCGGATTTGCACTCCAGCATCCGGTCGTGAGGCCCCGCATAGGACATGGCGTGTGTAGCCACAACACCCTGGCCCCATGGGCCCTTCTGAGCAAAAGGGGAAAATCCCAGGGGAGGGCCATGCACACGCCTATGAGAGCAACAAAGCCCATATTTTTGTAGTGGCTTCTAAAGCGCTAACACAAGTTCCCTGCAAGCGTCTGGACCGAGTAAAAACATCATGCCAGAAGTTTACAGCTGATTATGTCTGTTAAGTAGCTCACCTCTCTGCCGGAGTGTCGCTCAATGGCCTTCTTGACTTTGCCATAGGTGCCTCTTCCCAGCGTCTCCAGCAGCTCGTAGCGGTGTTTCAGGTTATGCTTGTGGTGGTGTTTCTTCACGCCCGAGTTTCTCCGTCCATCACTGCTTGCTGGGGTCTCTTCGGTTGAGCTGCTGGCAGGCAGGGATGGAGCTGGAGCTAAAGCTGGAGCTGGAGGGGAGAGGTCACCCCCCGCCGGTTTGCCCGCCGAGGTTTGGCCTCTCTGGGCCTCGGGACGCGTTGCCCCCCGGTGGGGCGATAAATAAGCGGTTTCCATCTCAGTAGGGAAGTGTTTAAACAACCTTCCCACTGTTAAATATTTCAAACTACCTACCTAAGATAAATTGATAATATAATACTTATAAGTCTAATAATAGTAATAATAAATAAATAAATTACAAGGAATAACGTGTAGCCTACTAGTCATAGCCTAATATTACATGTGGAAACTAACATTTCCAGATTGTCTCGGTTGATCAATTGGCTTTGATCAAGGTGAACAGAGATTTCTCCTCCTACCTATTCATGTTTGTATCGCTATATAATCAATCTACTAATGGATTAAGCACAAGTCTATAAGGACATTATCGGTCCATTATTAGGCTACCTGATACATAGTCCTGTAGGCCTATTACTGCATAAAAAATAATTATAGTGCCAATATAATAAAATGTGTATTCACATTTCGGCAGCAGGCAGCATGCCGGAAGCTGAATACACTTCGGATTTGATGATAAATTGGCTATAATGCAAGCTCTATCCCAATAAAAGAAAAAATGACTAAATCAATTGGTCTGATCTCCTCACTCCTCAATAGACACGCATGATCTAGCTGTTAATTCTGGCTCGTTCACCTTATCTGTCGTCCTAAACGCTGCCAAAAGCACCGACTCACATCTAAAAGGCGAGAAAGCTGCGACAAAACCGGCGTTTTGGATGAAGATGACCCTCATTTTGTCCACGGCCCAGGTATCGCTCCTCATTCATCTGGGCTGTGTCTATTGTGCGACTGCATGCTCCGTGCAGTGGTCGACGGTGGCAGAGGTGCGCTGTGATCGGACACTATCTCAAGCTGAGACGATTTGGATATTGCCATGGTCGATTTGCTGCTCCCCTTCTTCTTCTTCTTCTTTTTCGCGTGCCCTTCTTCTTGCTTCTCCCCTTTCTCTCTCTATCCTCAACGTGAGAGGCTGTGAATAAGACTTGCGAGAGGATCGGAGACCGGAGGCGGGGTTTACGCAGACCTCCGCCTTCCCTGTCTTTTCTCTCCCCTTCCCTCTTTATGCTATCTTCCCCCCGCGAATCTCTGATATGACTGCTGCTGAGTTTGGGGCGTATCTGAATCATGTGCACAGGAGGTGACCCCCCCACACACACACACACACACACACACACACACACACACACACACACCCTCTCCCCTTCACTGTCATCCATCTTTGTCAAAAACGTCTAATCCAATCATTCACAGCTCAGTTATTTATTTACTGATCACAATTGCTCAGCCCATCATCATACACAATTATTACCTCCATCAAGTAGGCCTATGTCATGTT
Source organism: Percina caprodes (assembly GCA_013375575.1). NCBI lineage: Eukaryota > Metazoa > Chordata > Actinopteri > Perciformes > Percidae > Percina > Percina caprodes. The sequence continues at coordinate 636,303 of JABXJD010000069.1, read as the reverse complement.
TTCATTCAAACCTTTATTTAACCAGGATAAAATATGTTTTATTACCCATTGATAGTTAACCTACAACAGTCACATCCTTAAAGAAATAGTTAGACTTTTGGTTTTGGTTTCTTGCTAAGATTGATACCACTTTCCTTTCTGTCCAGTGAATATTAAGCCACATCCATACAAATTAGCTTAGCATAAAGACATAGAGAAATAGGGAAACAGCCTGCCTATATGTGAAGGTAGGCTACCAACATATCTAAAGCTCATTAATGAACACATTATATAATGTTTGATTAATCCAAACAAAACCCACAAAAAGTGAAAAAACATGCTGTGGTTTAAAGCATAGACAGTGAAAAATGGACACAGTGAGACCTTAGACTGAGTGAGACCTTAGACTTTGTCGAAATCAGTGAAGCCAATTAGAAACACTTTTCTGGTGAGTGCTGAGCGTTACTGTGCAGCCTCAAACTGAGCTTGAAGACGTAGATGTGATGTGAGCAACCTGTCTGAAAAGTTGTAAGTCTTCTAGTAGCTGTGCCAAGAGAAATCTCAATCATTCTGAATCTTGCAGACGGGGTTAAAGGGGTATATGTGCTGGGTTGTTCCTAGTCCTAAACTCTTGTTGTTACCATGAGGTTGCCAGGCAACTGGCCAAGGCCCACGATTAAGCAATTTTCTAGTGCTGTCAAATGATTAAAACATTTAATCACAATTAATTGCATTAATGTCATAGTAAATTCGCAATTAATCTAGTTAATCACACATATTTATCTATTCTAAATGTCCCTTGATTTCTTTTTGTCCCATTATTTTTTACCATGTTTTTCCATGCTCTTATCAACATGGAAAAGTGTGAATGGAAAAATTTTTTTATTTTAAAAAAAGCAAATAATCTCTCACACAGTGTAACACTGTCCATCAATAAAAGGGTGGAAAAAATAGTTCACAACAATGTCAATGGAACCATTTGGCAACTTTTAAAAAGTAAACTTTCCATTCAGAATCTTATTGGCATCCATTTCAGCGTCTCACGCTCGCCATCTACTCAAAACCTAACGTTATTACTCTTTGGCCGGCTCGCAAGCCCAAACAAGTGTGTGTGGCGTGCATGTTATTTTGTTTCTGGTCTAGCAAGATCCGATGTGGTGTTGTAGTTTTTCTAACATTACTAGTTGTTGCAACAGCATGTGGAAAAAACTACAAAGTATGCTAGGCCAAAAAGAACGTTAATCTCGCAATGAAAAAATCACACCGTTAAAATAAGTTTGTGGTAACGCCATTAATAATGCATTTAACTGACAGCACTGAATTCTTACACTCTACACATCATAGCCATGCCCTAAACCCCCCCGCTTTATCGCCAGTTTTAAAATTGAGTCCATAATTCAAAAAGTGAACATCATTCTCTGTTGTAGAAGACTTAAAACTAGCAATTGAGACCATAAACTCATTATGAAAATATTTACTGAGGTAATAAATCAAGTGAGAAGTGGGTTATTTTCTCATAGACTTCCACAGGAACCGACCTCCTTTTGCAACCGCACGTGTCACCCCCAATTCAGATAGAATGCAGGTTTAAGGCACTTCCGCATTTGCAGCACTTAGCCGAACCAGATGCGTTGTCCATTAATTTTAACTGTCTATGATCAGTAATGCCACAAAGAAAAAGGAGTGCTGAATGTTAAATGTATAAAAGTAAGAATATTTAATATGCTAACTATGTGCACAACAACAAGCACATAAATGGCATGGACAACACAAAGAGGCTCAGAGTGGCAGGTACCCTGGATTGATAATGTCATAATCGAAAACTGTTTGAAGAAAAAATAGCGGGATAGCTCAGTTGGTACAGTGGGTGCCCATGCAGGTTTACTCCTCGATGCAGCAGGCCTGGGTTTGACTCCGACCTGTGGCCCTTTGCTGCATGTTGTTCCCCTTCCCTCTCCCTTTTCATGTCTTCATCTGTCCTGTCAAAATAAAGGCCTAAAAATGCCAAAGAAATTATCTTAAAAAAACAGCCTTCTGTCTAAAACAACATCTGCTGTATTATAGTTATATAACGTTATAGGTATATAACGTTTTCCTGCAGTTTTGTAAATTCTAACAAAGGAAAACTCAAAGCACTGTGAAACCTAATTATAAAATATGCGAAAATACACATTATGAAATGCTTTTTAGGCATATTATGTTATAAGTGCAATGTTTTGCATTCATTCCATTATAATGATCAACAGACACCAAAAACACTGGCTCTGTTTGTCATTGTTATGTTCCTGCACTTATGTTTTATATACATTCATCATTCTAAATGAATTCCTACGGTATTTGCATCTGGTTTCCATAATGAAAGAGAATGGAGACCAATTTCAGAAGGGATTGTCAAATTAATCCCATTTTTTCTGTGGGCTGCGCTATTTTGAATAGATGTCATCAACATGTAAACATATTTAGTTGACTAGTTTAGTGTTGTAGCTACAGTTTCCAAAATGTCTCTAAACTTTTTTTTATGTTGACACATGTATTCTTAGCAATATGTGCAGGAAGCCAACTCTTCTTTAAATAACTACTGACACACTGGCCAAACTCTGTGGAACAATCACATTGAATTGACAGTAGAGGTGCTTCATATGCTTCATATGTTCATATGCTTGTGCATTTCAGTTGCTGATTACAGATATATAGGAGAAATCTAAGCTCATGTCAAACACTTTCTGATTAAGGAGGGAATCGGTTTTCCCAATGGTCTTCAGATTACCTGCCGTCATTTTTGAGGATTCATGCCATTTGTTGTCATTAAACAGGGCAAGTAGAGTGTCCAGTTATAGCAACACCGACTGGAAGATTAGTATCTGATCCGATTCCTCCCTTGGCCTCATTTGCACTCTGCAGCAAAGATGGTATTTGTTTTTCAGTACAAAGAGAGCCAACACTGTCCTCTTGTGGTGAAGGTAGGGTCACATCATTGTCAAGAAGAAGAAGAACTTTATTCTTCTCTCTTGTGGGGAATTACATTTTTTCACTCTGTTGTTATCATTACACACGTTCACGTGCGTGTGTCACTCACTCACAGTTAGGGGTTAAGTGCCTTGCTCAAGGGAACCTCGGCAGTGCCAAGGTCATAATGCTTAGGATTATGGACACAATTTTTTTTTATGATGATACACAAGGTATATCTCGGTATTTTTTAGGAAATGGGCTAAATGTTCAGTTGTATTATATAAATTACCTGATTTATCCCCCTACAGTCACAGAGTCCCTGTCAGACCAGATCTGCACCCTAGGCCGACCCCTGAGTCTGAGTTTTTTGCCAGGCCTCTGTCAATATGGCCAACCACCGAAAGCACTTCAGCTGCTCATTGCAGGAGCTGTGCTGCCTCTTGGAGCTAAGAGGAGAAGAGGCAGTGCTCAGGATCAAGGAGAAATACGGAGACGTTAACGCACTGTGTGCCAGACTGAGAACATCACCTGTTAAAGGTAAATATATTTAGAAACTACTTCTGTGTTCAGTTTGTATCTCCACAGTATTTCTGAAGCCAAACTACATCTTTTACATGTACTGTACATACATACATTTGCTAGTTTACTATGATGTGTGCGTAAAGAAGAGAGCAACCGTCTGATTTTACAGAGGACAATAGGACATGCATGGGTTCAGATGGAGAGTGGCTTTTAGGAGCATCCCTATCCCTTATTTTTCTACATTTTCATGGTAGTAATCATGGTATTTTAATCTAGTGTAGGTTTTACCCCCATCAAAAAGGTGTGAGCCTTAAATATTTTGATTAGAAATGTTGAAACACTTATGACATTAACTTGGATCAAAAGATGTTACATTAAATATAAACTCAGGAAAATGGTGTACGCCAGGATCAGAGGAGGACTTGTCTCTGATGACGCCTTTTTCCTCCTGCTGCAGGTTTAAATGGAACATCGGAGGACATCCTCAAAAGGCGAGAAGAGTTTGGCCAGAACCACATCCCTACACAAAAAAACAAAGATTTGTGGAGCTAGTGTGGAAGGCACTGCAGGATGTCACCTTGATCATCCTGATGCTGGCAGACATCTTTTCCACTGGCCCTGTCATTCTACCATGCATATACAACAGAGTAAGTTTTCATTTTTACACTAACAGTCAGATCAACTGATGTTCAGAATGCGTTCCCTCTTTTCTGTTATCAGTCAGTGAGGTGGACAGGGGTCCCATTTTCAGCAGTTAATTAAATCTGATCTAAGGCAATCAGATCACAAGTGGACAGCTCTAAGTTTAGGTGAAAATACTCTCAGGGCGTCAGTACATCACTCAGCACAACCTGATCTGCACAACATTCTTATAGCATTGAGAATGGGTATGTGTCCTGAGCCACATTAAAAACCGCCTACTCAACTGTGAGCGAAACTTCATACTCATTTAAAAGTAGTTTCTATTATGTATGTATTAAAGTATATTCTCATGTCACAGAAACCACTGAGTAAAGGTGTGTTTTTTGGATGTTATCATATTGTCGCTGTTTTTTTTCCTGTTTCTGCCTGCTCTTTTATCCCCAGCTGTCTGGAGCTGTGTATTCTGCACTTTGAGTGTGTAAAGAAGCAGGGGAACACATGTTCAAAAAGCTAAAACTCCAGCCTGCGCTGTCTCTGTTCAGACTGTGGCAAAGCATCTGGTGGCATGGAGGATGAAGGTGAGGCAGCAGCTGGATGGATCGAAGGCGCTGCCACCCTGCTGTCGGTGGTCTGCGTGGTCCTGGTGACAGCCTTTAACAACTGGATCAAAGAGGAGCAGTTCCGCGGCCTCCAGAGCCGCATCAAGCATGACCACAAGTTCACCGTTGTCCGAGGGGGTAGGTGATCCAGATCAATGTGTCCGAGATTGTCGTTGGAGACATTGCGCAAGCCAAATATAGTGAGAGAACAAAAGGCATTCACTTAGCTATAGCAGAGCTTCCATTGGTTGAGAGTGACTATTAGAGCTGGATATTAAATCTTCATACTTTTCTGGTACTGACTGTAATGCATCTTGAGAAATGTGTGCCCATTTCAAATTTGCAATAAAAAAGGTCTTTCTAGAGCTATATTTGTCATTTTTCTGAAGTAGCTAGAGGGACATACAGTATTGTAGTCATACAGGAAGACATTGGTAATTTGATAGAATTTGTAATTAAGTCAAGTGTAATTGAAAATGCACTAGGTGCTGTTTAATCTGTTAGGGCTATTGTAAAGTCATAACAAAAGTATGATCACAAATTGCAAAGAAAACGTATTCAATGTAATGATTAAATCAAATATACCTGATATTTACTGCACTGACATTTTTAGTATGAAAACTAAAAACCATACAAAGACATGCAATGTCAAGATCTAATTCTAACAGTTTAAATACAATAAAACATACATACAATATATAAATGATATACATACTTCTGAAGTGGCAACTATTATGAACAGGACCAAATGCAGAAAGAACGCAGAGCCAGGAGTGTGAATTAACAGGTTTATTTAAAGTACTCAAGTATCAAGTCCAGGTTTCCAGGGTGAACGTGTCCGGTGGTTTCCGGGAAGGAGCAAGTAAACTGGCTAGTGGTGGTGGTGGTTCTGGTCCAGTGATGGCAGGAGTGAAGCAGGAGTCTGGTTCCAATGGCAGCTGAGGCACAAGAGAAAGGATAGGAACAGGCAAATACAAATACACAAATGATTCAACAGATTGCGAGGTTAGTCAGGAGCGAGACTAACTGGTCGTCGTGACTATGATCTGATGCAGAGGGGAGGACTCACCCGGTATATAAAGCAGAGGTTGATTGTGGTAGATGAGAGGCAGCTGGAACCCTTACATTCATGTACATGAATGTATGCTTCAGTTGAGTACATGCAGTATTAAGTAAATATACTCCTACATGTCAAATTAATCTTAGACAATGTGTAATGTACGTGCACATTTTTTAGTTATGTGTACATTTTGGTAATAAACAGCATTTGTAAATATAGATTGTAACTTGTACGATTAATCATTAACAGTCACAACTAAGAGGAAGAAAGACATCAAAATAACATCATAAACAACTGTGGTTAATAACTCCTGCAACAGCATGTTCGTTAGGTGCAGGCTGAAATTATGAATTTAGATTTGTTTTTGAGAAAATCTTACATAGTGACGATCCTAAATAAACACACACACACACAAGAACATTAATGTAAAGTAACAATAAAACGGGCTTTCTGGCGGCGGGGATGGTGTGCCTGTCCTCGGGGCACCTCCGGGTAACGCTGCGCATTCAAGTAAAGGCAGTCTCTCCGCTTGTCCTGTGAGAATACGCCACACGAAACTCCGATGTGAGGGATTATTTCTAAATCACACGCGGTCCCAAAATAATTATAATCACGTGCGAATAGGGTTTATGAATTTGCATTATAACGTGAGCTATTTCAGGCTATGATTTTAATCTAACATTACCATTACATGCGCATCAATTAGCAATGACATCACATATGGTTATAAATAGATAACCGGCGAGACCGTAGTGCATACCTACTATATTCGACTATAACATTAAATATATTTTAATACGTTTGTACAGTCTGCATAACATTAACGCTAGTTAGCCCGCTAGCTTGGTTAGCAAGGCGCAATCTAGCTAGCTAGCTAGCCAATTGATATTTGGGATGCTAACGTTGGCTAATGAAAACAGTACTAAAACGTAAATGTAACGTTACTTACCGGAAAACCTAACTACCGATTCCTTGTGTGTGAGTGTCTTGTCGTGCAACTGAAAGCTGAATTAGGCGAGCAAAGTGTCACAGTTACTACGACAAAAAGCGTGGTCAATCCCCAACATGAAGTTCACGTGCTGTGGAGAAGCTTTGCTAACACTGTCATGATTGACAAGCCGAGAAGTGTCAATCACATCATAACCATGCCGTAAAACACCGCCTACTTTATCGTCGATTTTAAAATCACCGAGACCGTAATTTAAAAACCAAAAATTATTTTGTGTTGCATAAGAGTTAAAACTAGCGATCGGGACCATAAACTCTTCATGAAGATGTTTACTGAGGTAATAAATCAAATGACAAGTGGGTCATTTCGCCACAGACGTCTATAGATACCAACCGCTTTTTGCAACCCCGCGTGTCGCCCAGATAGAATGCAGGTTTGAGTTACTTCCGCATGTGCATGTCCATCAACATATATACAGTCTATGGTAGCCTATGCGCGTACCTGTCAAGTGCTTTGCGTGCTTTGCATCGGCCGGACTGGCTGAATCCAATCTACCAAAAAAAAAAACACAAAGAAGAAGTAAAAGTGAAGAAGTCTCCCTTCCGACACGTGAACTGTAATGTAACTTTGTTTAGCTAGCTAATATTTGTGGTGAGAACGGTAATTAAAAAAAAATAGCATCACATATCCTTTGTTCTCATTTAATGGCCTTAATTACTTTCATCTAGCTACACGCCGAATCTTGCGTTATAGCTACCTAAAGCAACTTTAAGACATTAGCATTAACAAGATTAACATTGTTAATGTTAAGACTAATATTAGCTTTGGAAAAATATTTTTTTTCTAGCTAGCTAACTTCGTGTGAGCTAATGTTAACAACCTAGGGTTAGCTGACGAACTAGGTTATTTGGATAGATGACAATCTATTTTTTTTAAACGGTTCCCAGACGTGTTAGCCAGCAAAGTAACTTTAATGCAAAAAAACAATACACAAGGTGACAAATGTTTGGATGTTAAAAAACCTACTCTAACGTCATTTCGTTTTCTAGCTACTTCAGCTACCATTTTGCTGATATGCTTGCTGCTGTGCGGTGTTTGCTATCTAAGCTGATATCTCCATTGTGGAGGACTGTAGAGGTGGATGGAGAAGGCATTTTTTCCGGTACACCAGGTAAAGGCAGCATTCCCACAAAGCATAGCAAGATAAAGTTTTCTTAATTGTTCTGTATTGTTTGGTTTTTAAAACACTACAATAGCAACGCAACAGCATTGAGGCTATGTCGTTTTTGGTCCACATTTATTTTGCTTGTTAGGCATGGAGGACATTCGCCACCTGCGGGGCAGTGTGGTAACCCAGCTGTGCCTTGACTATGCCATGATAGACGATGCAATCTACTTCACTAGCGGAGAGGTGTTGGGCGGGATTCCTTTGAAAGAAGGAGACGTTGTAAACTGCATAGCAGTACGAGATGGTGCACAAGGTGGATGGAAAGCTATAAGGGTGAGACTCATGGCCGGCATGAATATGCAAACAACATACAATTTAAACGTTTATGCATCTCTTTTCTTGATGTGTTGCTCCACTAATATGATAAAAAAAAGTTGCCATAAACTGAGAGGTGACTGAAAAACTGTGTGTATTTAAGCTATACTTGTTTATTGTTGCACGACTTACAGTGAATCTGTCATGAAATAGGGCCATCATGATGCACATTGTCAGAAATGCACCATATAACCCTGTCATTTAGGTGGAGAAGAATGCAGATGCTTGGGAGGATGGAGGAAAAACCTCAATAGAAGCTGACAGTATGCAGCTGCGGCCTCTCATTGGCACAGTCACATCATTTGAAAAAGATGGTGGCTATATAAACCAGACCACGTACTTCCCACGCTACAGTCTATGGGAAGGTATTGATACTCACTGTACTTTACATGCTAATATTGTGAGCTTCTTGACCCCATGATGCTTTGCATAAACATACAGTTTTTTACACCCACACTGGTCTTTCAGTCCCAGAACTGTCCAGCATTTTAGACAGAAATGTACATTTTACAGATTTAACAGTCATATTTGTACAGTTGATGTTTAATTTTCTCTCAAACTGAGAGGTTAGTCAAACTCACAGTCACACAAAAAATTGTTAGCACTTGGCTAAAGGCTGATGTTAACTTTCCTGCTTGTTCGTACACTTTATGTATTTTCTCTCCTTTTTGTCAGGTTATGAGCCAATGAAAGGAGACTGGGTCCAAGCAAAATATTTTATCAATCTTAGTGGATCCCAGTGGACAACCCAGGCTCGTTCTGTGGCCCCTTTACGCTACTGCCGCCTAGATAAGGTGGTTGCATCATTGAAAGTCTTTGGCTATATCAACTCATTAATTAATTTAGTCCTTTTTTAGTACTTCAGTTGCATTTGTAAAAGGCATTCCACTTAATTCTGATAACATGCTATTGCTTAAAAGCTCATTCATGTCTGTCTCATCCACTTGATTAATATTACATCCTTGTTTGGTTATAAATCTAATGACTTATTTCATTCCCCTTCTCTTCATCATCTTCTGTCTCCAGGTGAATGTGACCAGCGTGTATGGTAAAATTGGAGTGGTAGAGGACAATGTGTTCTTCAGCTTGGACTCTCTGCTGCTGCCTGCCCACTACCAGCCTTTGCCAGGGCACTTGGTCAACCTGGTAATGGTGGAGAGCAGTCAGTCCTTCTACTGTTGGAGGGCCCTGTGCATGGCACCCTACCTTCAAAGGTATCGGACTTGTGTCTTTATAGGGCTGCAACACTTCTTTTTTTTTCCTTCAAATAGAAAAGAAGAAAAAATGTCTTGTTTAGTCTGACCAAAGGTCCAAAACTCAGAGGTATTCAGTTTACTGTGATATATGATAAAGAAGCAAATCCTCATTTGCAAACATTTGTTTTCACATTTTTGTTTTCATATTTGTTTTCACTATTTTAACTTAATAAATGACCAACAGACTCAGGAACAGTTTCTTTCCACAAGCCATCACTCTGAACACCTGACTTCTTCATCACAGTGTCAGCAACACTGTCTCTAATCAGTCTGTTTACTAGTTCCGCTCATTATTTATTCATCATTCTCTGTTTCAGAGCTGTTCATACTGTTTATATTGGAATATAAAACATATATTATAACATAACACTATGCACTATGCTCCATAATTAAAATAACATAATTATAATTTTCTTCTGCATACTTTGCACTCTTCATTGCACTATTTCCTCAACCTGTCTATATTGTTTCTTTTTATAGTGTGTATATATTAGTGGGTGTGTGTGTGTGTGTGTGTGTGTGTGTGTGTGTGTGTGTGTGTGTGTGTGTGTGTGTATATATATGTTTGTTTTTGTATGTGTAAGCACATTGTGATGATTCAAAGCAAAATTCCTCATGTGTTCTTCTAATTGGCAAATAAAGTTGATTCTGATAAATGACTGAATCAACTAAAGTTTCTTGTGTAGTGCTATTTTCCATATTTGTAAACATGTTGGCGATTCAGATACAGTATTTTGATGGCTTTTTTCCCCTTAATTATTGTTGCAGTGGGAATTCTTCTGCTACATGTCTTCCAGAGGCTGAACTCCAGAGCATTTTGGAAAACAAAGGCGGGCTGGATATTACAGACTATGGCCAGTTTGAGGATCTGATGATTGGGGAGAAACGAGAGCTAGTGCTCTGGATACAGTGAGTGACCAAAGAAGAAAGAAAATGTTCACATTCAGAGTAGAACTAAATTAAAGCACTAGTAACAAACCTCCAGATTTTGTCACTCCCATTCTTGTGTACACAATATCTCACCTTGGGGGATTTCTTTAAATTTGGCACAAACATCCACTTGATGGCATCATCAAAAGGGTCAAAAGTCACTGTGACCTCACAAAAAGAAATTGGCCACAACTCAAAAATTCATTATCATTTTGCATGACATTTTATGTCCAAAATGTCAAATGTGACCTCTACTGTGATATCATAATTTCTTGCCATTATTTGATACCATAACTCTGCAGCAGAACAGGAGGCATTTGGTTGGATACCAAATTGGTGACTCTAATCTTGGGTGCCCACCTTGAAACTGGTGATTGTGTAGATCTTCTGGTCTGCCGGGTCTAAGATGTTTGTGAAGCATCCACATTTTAGAGTTTGAAGCTTCTTTGCAAAAGCATCCATATCTGTAACATTGTCTACTGTCATGGCTACAACTTGGTGTTCTGTCCTGTTCCTCTGTCGGTTCACCAGAAGTTCATTGGTTTTGCTGATATTGAGCTTCAGGTGATTGTTTAAGCTCTTTATTATTCCTCTGTACTCATCTTCTGTATAAATGGTTTCTTAAGTGAAGACAGCATGTTTCTCATTGGAAATTATTCAATGTGGGAATGGGAATGTCAATATAGTGATAACTCAAAAGACATCAATACTTTTTATATTAAATTCCTTCAAAGTCTTCAGTAAATAAATGATGTGCGTCTGGACAGACATGGATGGGAACTGCAACTTGACAGGTTGGCAGAGGCATATAACCGCGAGGTGGTAATTCTAGTTTACCTTTGCAAGCTTCATTAAAACTCTTGAGAGCATAGGTCTTTTGGTACAAACTTCTCAAATTTGAGAGAAAATGAGATGACTATAGAAAATATGTTACAGAGCAAATTACTTTCCACCTGTAGCACACTACACCATTCTATAATCTTGATCTTTCTCTCATCACAGAAATAAAGGTTCAGAGACCCACAGACTGAAGTGCTGTGACTTTGCTGGCTGGGACTCAGAGGAACAGTTCACCCTGGTGGCTGTCAAAGGCTTCACACCACTAAGGCACAAAAGACAACCTTTACAAGAAAACTGCTCAGAGTCTAAAATCTGCTCAGAGTCTTCAGAAAAACATGTCAGTGATGCAAACGAGGTAGACAAATACACTGGTGAGGTGTGGAAGGATATTATCCATTCCTCCGGTGTAAGGAGGGAGGAAAGAGAGATCGACATTTCACCAGGAGAGAGGTTGTCAATTGTAGTAGCCTGCCAAGCAAAGTAAGTTATTTTTATACACTAATACAGATAACAGATAGAAGAGTAGTGGATCAATAAGATGAATGTAGAATTGAAAGTTTTTGACTATATCTGGTTATGCTATTTTGCTATATATATAAAAAGCTTTTATTTTTTTAAGTGTCAATGGCTCTGTGGAACTCTTGTTACTATGTTGTCTGTATAACTAAATTCCATGTGGGAAACTTCTCAGGACCCTGGGAAGCTGTGCTGAGCTGCTGTTACTGCATTTCTCCTCTTTCACCATCGGGAGGCGCCTGGAAGTCACAGTGGGTAGTAAAGAGGAGAACCTACTGCAGCCCTCTGAGTCCTACAGTCCCAGAGATGCAAGATTTTTCTCAAAAACAACGTCTACTCAAGTGGTCACTGTCTCTGCTCCAAAAGACCCACCAAGGTATCAACACAATTGATTCCGCTGCCGCCTGAGGAAGAGCACCAAGCTTGAAATGAATTGCCTACCTATCTAAGCTACACAGATTTACCACTTACTATATGTGCTTAGTTATGCTAATATACATGTATGTTAATATATTCAATTAGTAATGGGTTGATAGTAGTAAATATTAGCAGTTTTTGCAGGCAGTAAGTTTCCAAAAAAAGGAGACAAAAATGATTTGTTTTGTCACCCCTTGTTTGAGATTGACTTTTGCACCTGCAGGCTTGCCAAGCGGCGGCTGCCAACCTTCCTACCTAATTTCCCATTGCCCCAGGCTCTTAGAGACTGTGTGGAGGCACAGAGCGACGTGCTGGTAGTTCAGCCCTGCCTAGGAGAGGTGAGTATACACATGATGAAGTTTAGCTGGTCAGGTAGAATAAGGTGACGGAAGTTGCAAATTAAGAGTTGGATTATGGCTACCTGCACAATAAATGTGTTGCATTAAAGTATTTTGGGTAATGCAGGCTAACAATATCTATTTGCTTTATGAATACATGCCTTCTGAATCAGCATCCTAACAAAGGAATAAACATCTGGGCCTCTTAATTTCACCAGCAGGGCGATGTATGATATCAAAAGACGTTTATTTTAGAGGACACAGATTGACATATAATTGACTCTGGCTTCTGTTGCGTGTGTTAAGGGAAAGAAAAAATATTTGCCTTCAGGGATCAACTGAACTATCACATTATCCTTCTCCTGCTGTGCCTGTTTGCTCAGGTGCTGTCACCATCCAACATGCATTCGCGTTTCTCAATCCTTCTCTGGCTGGAAGAGCTGAATGCAGAGAGGGAAATGAAAGAATTTTCAATTGAAGGTGCCCTTCTCACTAAAGGGGCTGTCTACCTGCACCTAGAGGTCCTTGGGTTGGCCGAAGGTAGACCCAGTCTCAATATAGGTGAGAAAGCCTTAGGTGTCCTTCTCCATCATTGTAGTAATTATTGCAAAGGTTCATGTTGTACATTTTTTTTTTGGGCAACACAAGAAGGGTTTTGACTAGTTTTCTCTGCAGGTGACAGAATAGTTTTGAAGAAACCCCAGAGTGCAGGTGTGGTAATGGAGTATGTTAGTTATGTCACCGAGGTACGGAGTTTTTTGATACTCTGAAGCATCTTTGATGTTCTGCATAATCTTTGTTCTTTCTTTAGGTTAAATCTAAAAAAAACTCTGTTTTGACTCACAGATCAATGATGAGACTGTGAGTTTGAGAGTGAATGCAGAGTTTCAGCGCAGCTACCTTGGAGAGCCACTTGATGTTGATTTCTCTTATAACAGGTAAGAAATGTTATATTACGTTTTTGATTTCAGAAACGCAATGCATTCATATTTCATCCGGTAATAATGTGTCATCGTGTAATGGTATTTTGACTGCTTGTATTACAAGATTGACCATGAGGCGGTGTCACAACGCCCTTGACCAGACAAAACAGTTTGTGGAGAGTAAGTTAAGGTTTTATTTGAAGTCTTTACAGTGTGCTTCCTGACATTTTAGACACGATAAAGATAACTGTACATACAATTGCATGCAAAATACAGTGCTCTTAGGAAGATATAATATACAGGAAAATGTCAAAAAATTAGCATATGGTGCAAAAGTTCATTCATTTCAGTAATTCAACTTAAAAGGTGAAACTAATATATTATATAGACTCATTACATGCAAAGTGAGATATTTCAAGCCTTTACTTGATATCATTTGATGATTATGGTGTACAGCTTATGAAAACCCCAAATCTCAGAAAATTTGCATATTACATGAAATCAATAAAAAAAAAAAGGATTTTAAATACAGAAATGTCAGCCCTCTGAAAAGTATAATCATGCATATGTACTCAGTACTTTGTTTGGGCCCCTTTTGCATGAATTACTGCCTCAATGCGGCGTGGCATGGATGCTACAATAGCGGCCTTCAGCTCTTCTGCATTGTTCGGTCTCATGTCTTTCATCTTTCTCTTGGCAATGCCCCATAGATTCTCTATCGGGTTCAGGTCAGGAGAGTTTGCGGGCCAATCAAGCACAGTAATCCCATGGTCATTGAACCAGGTTTTGGTACTTTTGGCTGTGTGGGCAGGTGCCAAGTCCTGCTGGAAAAATGAAGTCAGCATCTCCATAAAGCTCGTCTGCTAAAGGAAGCATACGTACTCTAAAATGTCCTGGAAGACGGCTGCGCTGACTCTGGACTTAATAAAGCACAGTGGACCAACACCAGCAGATGACATGGCTCCCCAAACCAACACAGACTGTGGAAACTTCACACTGGACTTTAAGCATCTTGGATTGTGTGCCTCTCCATTCTTCCTCCAGACTCTGGGACCTTGGTTTCCAAATGAGATGCAAAATTTGCTCTCATCAGAAAAGAGGACTTTGGACCACTGAGAAACAGACCAGTTCTTTTTTTCTTTAGCCCAGGTAAGACGCTTCTGACGTTGTTTGTTGTTCAGGAGCGGCTTGACAAGAGGAATACGACATTTGAAGCCCATGTCCAGGACCCGTCTGTGTGTGGTGGCTCTTGATGCAGTAACTCCAGCCTCAGTCCACTCCTTGTGAAGCTCCCCCACACAATTGAATGGCCTTTTCCCGACAATCCTCTCCAGGCTACGGTCATCCCTGCTGCTTGTGCACCTTTTTCTTCCACACTTTTCCCTTCCATTTAACTTTCTATTAATGTGCCTTGATACGGCACTTTGAGAATATCCAACTTCCTTTGCAATTACCTTTTGAGGCTTTCCCTCCTTGTGGAGGGTGTCAGTGATGGTTTACTGTCAGGTCAGCAGTCTTCCCCATGATTGTGAATTCCACTGAACCAGACTGAGAGACCAATTAAAGGCTCAGGAACCCTTTGTGCCTACAATACTGAACTTTTACACCATATGCTAATTTTTTGAGTTTCTCCTGTAGAAGCCAGTATCAAAGTGACATTCATGAGGATGAAAAGTGTTCCACTGCAAACACAGAACTGAAGTAATTTCCCAAGCCGCTTTCACATTGAAAAGCTTGGCTCCAGACGGTGCTGTTTGTACCTCACATCACTTCTTTTTTAGCCTTAGTGAAAAAACACAATTGGCCAAGGGATGAATTAAAAATCATATTTTACTTCCTCAGCAGTGTCTGCTTGCTCAGGCACTTAGAATATTTTTTACAACCAAAATTGACATCATATGTCTGTATTTCTAGTGTTTAATAGAGACAATACCATTATTTGAATGTTTACATTTTTAATAATTTTTTTTGTTTATACCGGAGAGCTTCACACAAGCTTTCATGACAGTTCATTGTAAAAGTAGTCCAGTAAGATTTAAATTGCTGTCATTTTCACATTGTTGTGCAGTTCTCTTCCCCTCGAGAGTGATTGTTCAGACCCCTCAGTGGACAGGAAAGTGGATAGAGGAGCCAGACCAAAATAAAACAATAGAGGATAATAAGGTAAAAGTAAGAAATAGGAGAAAAATAGACATTAAGTCATTAAGTTTTGATTAAGTGTTATTTTATCTGAACAACAGACTCCAGCCATGGAAAATGGAAAGGTGTCAAGCATTTCCATCAACATGAAGTCAAAGGCCACACAGACTAAAGGTGCGAATTTGATTGGGTACAAGCTTTGTTGCATATCAAATGACATTGAGAGCACCCAGGACAAATGTGTAATTGCTTCTAGATGGTAGACTGGCATCCAAACCCATCCCCAGCCCAGGGAAATTCTTTAACCCGGACTTGAACGCCCCTCAGAGAGAGGCAGTTAAGAGAATCATGGCAGGGGAATGTCGTCCCATTCCTTATGTGCTGTTTGGACCTCCAGGCACTGGAAAGACCATCACCCTCATAGAGGCCATACTACAGGTACGTATCCACAAACGCTAGAATTTAAAGTCTCTAAACGTAAGGCTCTTCTGTTTCCCGCAACAATACTTTAACCAATAACACAATGTATTATTAAACAAATGCATCCAAAGAGTTATAGCTTTGATGTATTGAAATAGTGCCTCAGACCTTGCCTGCATACATTTTTATTTTTGGAATTTATCCTATGGTGTTCACATTTTCGAACCTCGAAAAAGAAAATATAATATTGTAATCACACTGCTATTGATGGCAAACTTCTCAACAACTTACAGCTGCAATAGTGAGTGTCAGTATTAGGTTTTATGCGTGTCAAACTTACTCCCCTTCTAGTTGTCTGCTTATGTGACTTCATAAAGTATTTCCACTTCTAGGTTTACCACTTTCTGCCCAGTAGTCGGATACTCGTATGCACTCCTTCCAACAGTGCTGCTGACCTCATCTGCATCCGCCTACACAACAGTGGTTTCCTGCATGCTGCAAGTATGGCCCGCGTCAACGCATCTTGTAGGCAGGAAGAGGTACTTAACATCATCAGGGAAAAGGGATTCACTGCAGTTTCTTTGACAACACACACCTAATTTAAAATGTGTATGAACAAAAGGAAAATATACATGGTCCGGCGTACAGTAAGGCGTACAGATGCCTTCTACATTTGCCACCAGGTTGGGCGGTATGGTTGTCAGCAACTCTTTTAAAGAGGAACTATGCAGTTTTTTTTTAAGCTTAATTTACCTTAACTGAACAGCTTTTGGAGTCATTAGAATGGTTTTGACTTTTTTCGGGTTAAATGGTGGTCATCTCGCTCCCTCCCTAGCGCTGGTGAGCGGAAAAACCACCCTTGCATTCGCCATGTAAGGAATTGCTTCACGGCATTGCACACATATGCCTCAAGGTAGCGAGTTTTTCACACTTTACTCATGGCTGAAAAAGAAGCAGAAAGCTAGGAAAGCATTGTTTGAGAAACGGAGAAAGAAGAAACGATAAAATGACCGAGCGAAGAGTCAGACACAAGTAAACATCGGACAAATATATATTCCAAAGCTGTAGGGGGAGCTCTATAGAGAAACCTGCGAGAAAACAGCAAAGAAATGGTCAAAAGTGCATAGCGCCCCTTTAAATAATACATGAGGTTGTGATGACATACTCTGTCAAATTGCTTTATCATCTAAAAGTTGCGTGCCATGTTACTTTTTTATTTTTTTATCCTTAGTCCATCCCAGAAGTGCTGAGACTGTACTCGAGGGCAGGAGAGGACATCCGTCATGCCTCTTTTCACAGGATTGTGGTCAGCACCTGCTCCAGCGCTGCCATGTTCCATAATATAGGACTACAGTAAGGCCTGGGCTTTAGTTGGGATAGTTGTACACGGCTTTTGTCCTCGCTTCTGTCTTCTACTTTCTCGGTTTACTTACTGTGGATTTGTTTTTCCTCAGGGTGGGACATTTTACCCATGTGTTTCTGGATGAAGCCGGCCAGGCCACAGAACCAGAGTCCCTGATCCCCATAAGTTTTGTATCAGAGAAAGATGGCCAGGTCAGCACATATGCGCTCACACACACAGACTACATGGACTCAAGGATTCAATTTTGGAGGTCAAATGTCAAGGTCACATAATTGCGATATCTCAGGAGCGTTTTTTTCTGCATAAGCACTTTCCTGGCTATTTTTCAACCCCATAACTCAAGAACATAAGGGGAGACAGTTGGAATAATACTGAATTGGTGACACTAATCTTGGGTGGCCACCATGAAGCTCTGGTGATTTAATAGGTATTTTGTCTGCCGGGTTGAAGATGTGTGTGAAGCATCCATGCTTTGCCAAAAAATGTAATACATTTTTATTAAATTCACTACAGATATTATACAGACAGATATGGATATAAACTGCAACTTGACTGGTTGGCGGAGTCAAACAACAGCAAGAGGATAAATCTACTAAATCAATTCTTTAGAAGTTTTTTATTTAGTGGGGAAAAAAACTATTTAAAAAAGAAAACAAGCCTTATTATTGAAAACCTATGTAAGCTTTTTGATTAATGATCACTTTTTCTCTAACCTGCTTAGATAGTGTTGGCTGGAGACCCCTGTCAGTTGGGTCCAATTGTGAAGTCCAAGCTGGCTGCTACCTTTGGCCTGGGGGTGTCTTTGTTGGAGAGGCTGATGGCCAACCAACTGTACTCCAGACATGACTGGGGATACAACCCTAATCTGGTAGGTGCACTGTGTGCACAACATTTTAAGGTGGTGGTGTATCTGATTTATCGTTAATGATTCACACCATGGTATGGCTGACATTTTACATTATTACTTTTCAATCTGCAAGCTTTTATCATTTCAATGGTTTTATATTTATATATATATATATATATATATATATATATATATATATATATATATATATATATATATACATACACACACACATATATATATATATATATATATATATATATATATATATATATATATATATATACACACACACAACCGTTCAAAAGTTTGGGGTCACCCAAACAATTTTGTGTTTTCCTGAAAAGTCACACTTATTCACCACCATACGTTGTGAAATGAATAGAAAATAGAGTCAAGACATTGACAAGGTTAGAAATAATGATTTGTATTTGAAATAAGATTTTTTTTACATCAAACTTTGCTTTCGTCAAAGAATCCTCCATTTGCAGCAATTACAGCATTGCAGACCTTTGGCATTCTAGCTGTTAATTTGTTGAGGTAATCTGGAGAAATTGCACCCCACGCTTCC